>JAOTOM010004650.1:0-185000 GCA_034440615.1 Ashinkailepas kermadecensis | reverse complement strand
TCTACATATGTCATTGAATCGCTCAACGTGGACCCGAACACGTCCCATGACTGACACAGACTACGACACCTTCAGATTCCTTGCGGTGATTCCAGGAGTACCAATACCAGGAGTACCTGTACCAAGGAATCCTCCAGGATTCCTTGGTACAGGTGCACAAGAGACGAGAAGTCAAGCTTAAATGTAACGGAAATATATGATGGGAAGTAGACAAGGCTCATCTCCATCTCTAAGCCGTCTTTGAATGAAATTCTAGTTCAGCCCTGAAATAGAAGAGCATTCTTTCGCCATCATAGTCTCCGTAAGCCAGGAGGAATGGCGAAATTCAATATTGGCATCCTCCGACAGTACTACAGAGTGAATTTCAGTAAATTACCACAAGCTGCCTCATCACGCATTGTTTTTTGTTCATTGCACATAAAGTTGCTTTCTGCGCCCGGCGGATATCCAGCAGGAAAATAAACGTTAGTAATACCCTTGCTACCTGGCCGTGTCGCCAGGTAAGCAAGGGTTTCCAAATGGCAGTGAGTTGCCTTTTTTGGCGAGTCAAAACCTAGCCTTCCGCTTTATAATACAATAAATGACACCTGTATATGAGGGAAAAGGTAAAAATCGGGGTGCGATTTGTGAATATGAAATTATAGGGGGTGTCAAAAGATGGGGATATGCCATTGTTAGAAGTTCTCCTTATCGAGGGCCCTAGGGAAAGTGAATCGTCCCTTTGCGATAATTCTGCAAGTGCGCGTGACTGACTAAGGCATAGCCCGGTCGGACGCAGTACCCCATATATTGCGTGTGACCTGGAGCGGGGCACCCCATATATTGCTCGTGGTCTGTAGCGGGGAACCCCATATATTGCGTGTGGCCTGGAGCGGGGTACCCCATATACCACGTGTGGTCTGTAGCGGGGAACCCCACATATTGCGTGTGGTCTGTAGCGGGGTACCCCATATATTGCGTGTGGTCTGTAGCGGGGTACCCCATATATTGCGTGTGGTCTGTAGCGTGGTACCCCATATATTACGTGTGGTCTGTATCGGGGTACCCCATATATTGCGTGTGGTCTGTAGCGGGGTACCCCATATATTGCGTGTGGTCTGTAGCGGGGTACCCCATATATTGCGTGTGGTCTGTAGCGGGGTACCCCATATATTACGTGTGGTCTGTATCGGGGTACCCCATATATTGCGTATTGTGTTTAGCGAGGTACCCCACATATTGCGTGTGGTCTGTAGCGGGGTACCCCATATATTGCGTATTGTGTTTAGCGAGGTACCCCATGTATTGCGTGTGGCCTGTAGCGGGCTACCACATATATTGCGTGTGGTCTGTAGCGGGGTACCCCACATATTGCGTGTGGTCCGTAGCGGGGTACACCATATATTGCGTATGGTGTTTAGCGAGGTACCCCATGTATTGCGTGTGGCCTGTAGCGGGGTACCCCATGTACTGCGTGTGGCCTGTAGCGGGCTACCCCATATATTGCGTGTGGTCTGTAGCGGGGTACCCCACATATTGCGTGTGGCCTGTAGCGGGGTACCACACATATTGCGTGTGGTCTGTAGCGGGGTACCCCATATATTGCGTGTGGTCTGTAGCGGGGTACCCCACATATTGCGTGTGGCCTGTAGCGGGGTACCCCATATATTGCGTGTGGCCTGTAGCGGGGTACCCCACATATTGCGTGTGGTCTGTAGCGTGGTACCCCATATATTGCTTGTGGCCTGTAGCGGCTACCCCATATATTGCGTGTGGCCTGTAGCGGGGTACCCCATATACTGCGTGTGGTCTGTAGTAGGGTACCCCATATATTGCGTGTGGCCTGTAGCGGGGCACCCCATATATTGCGTGTGGCCTGTAGCGGGGTACCCCATATATTGCGTGTGGCCTGTAGCGGGGTACCCCATATATTGCGTGTGGCCTGTAGCGGGGTACCCCATATACTGCGTGTGGTCTGTAGTAGGGTACCCCATATATTGCGTGTGGCCTGTAGCGGGGTACCCCATATACTGCGTGTGGTCTGTAGTGGGGTACCCCATATATTGCGTGTGGCCTGTAGCGGGGCACCCCATATATTGCGTGTGGTCTGGAGCGGGGTACCCCATATACCGCGTGTGGTCTGTATCGGAGCCACGTATGGCGGCTGATATCGCCTCGCCTCACCTGCCCGGCCGACACCGACAGCCGGCCCGATCCTGGCCTTTGATCCCCGGCTCGAGGCCACTTTCGTAATTTCAAATCAAAGTGAGCAGGGCATGCGTCGGGAGAGTTAATTATTGTGCCAATCAGTCAGATCACGTGATCCTTCGACTTCGACAGTGCAGCGCGCCGCCAAAGGAACAAAAACACGTGCTGTATGGACTCTTGAATAACGCGGCACGCAAAGCGCCGGCCCGGAATCTGACCCGGTAATTAGGTTTCGTCCAAGCTTTGCAAAAAGATATTGCCTATTTGGCAGTAGGCATGCACTCCTAGTGACTGACGTAGACTACGATGCCTTCAGTTTCCTTGCGGTACGGCTGCGCAAGAAACGAGAAGTCAGGCTTGAATGTAATGGAAATATATGACGGGAAGCAGACAAGGTTCATCTCCATGTCTAAGCCGTGTTTGAATGAAATTCTAGTCCAGCCCTGTGGCCGCATTCTTTCGCCATCATTATCTTCGAAACTACTCGAAACTACTGAGTGTTTGTTGGTATGTGACCAGGTTCATTTTATATTTATCGTTTGACATTTAACTAGGTTCATTTAACCCAACATAATCTTTCATACCCATTATCGAGTTAGCGAAAAAAAGGGGCTTGTTCCAACAATTATTACGAAGTCAGACATAATAAAAATGCATACGATTTAAGAATAAAATAACTCTCATGTCCGTATGGTTTTGAGGAATTGTTCAGATCCTGTCATGATACCAATCCTGTTCATTTTACTTTCATCGGTTCGGTGTATAGCAAGTGTGCAAGCAAATGGTGTCCTGTGTTGTATATAGATGGTTCTTCGCTTGAAGTTTGTAGCTGCGGTGCTTTGCTGTTGTGTTTGTAGGTGGTGATGTGCTGTGGCGCTTGTAGCTGGTGCTGTGGTGTTTGTAGCAGTTCCGTCTGTAAAACAGATGGTTGTGGCCCAGAACTGGTTGAGTATCCCTACAGAAATGTCAGATAGGTGGCTGTGATCCTGCACTGGCTCCGTGGCCTCTGTAGGTAGGCCAGACGGACGGCTGTGACGCAGTGCTGGTTGTGTGACCTCTACCGCTACCGTGCCCGTGGAGACGGATCGCACTGGCCCCGCCCCGGACGCCGGGGCAGCCATGCCGAAATTGCCAATTATTTTGCACACTTTGTGTGGTCTCTTGGCGCTGCTTGTGACGCCTGTTGACATTTCTCAATTTGGTTCGGCGAGTCGGCAGCGCGGGCCGGCGATCGATGCTGCCGGGGTGGTCTCGGGTGTGAGAGCGCGCCCCGGGCTGATGAGAGACAGGCTCTGCTCCTGCCTAACGCCACCGCCACACACGCGCCAGGTCTGAGCCGGTGCTACCGCCACTGTACACCGCCACACACGCGCCAGGTCTGAGCCGGTGCTACCGCCACTGTACACCGCCACACACGCGCCAGGTCTGAGCCGGTGCTACCGCCACTGTACACCGCCACACACAGTCCAGGTCTGAGCCGGTCCTACCGCCACAATACACCGCCACACACAGTCCAGGTCTGAGCCGGTCCTACGGCCACTATACACCGCCACACACACCAGGTCTGAACCGGTCCTACCGCCACTACACACCGCCACACACAGTCCAGGTCTGAGCCGATGCTACCGCCACTGTACACCGCCACACACGCGCCAGGTCTGAGCCGGTGCTACCGCCACTGTACACCGCCACACAGCGCCAGGTCCGAGCCGGTGCTACCGCCACTGTACACCGCCACACACGCGCCAGGTCTGAGTCGGTCCTGCCGCCACTACACACGCCACACACAGTCCAGGTCTGAGCCGGTGCTACCGCCACTGTACACCGCCACACCGCGCCAGGTCTGAGTCGGTCCTGCCGCCACAATACACCGCCACACACAGTCCAGGTCTGAGCCGGTCCTACGGCCACTATACACCGCCACACACACCAGGTCTGAGCCGGTGCTAACTATACACCGCCACACACAGTCCAGGTTTGAACCAGTCCTACCGCCACTATGCACCGCCAGTATTACGGACAACTCAAGAAGCTGTGTCGACAACTCTCATTATGGTATGGACAATTCAGGGGACGCTGCAGGCAACTCCATGATTGCATTGCCACTCAAGGGACAGCTTGGACAACTCTCACTATTGCATGGACAACTCAAGGGACGGTGTCGACAACTCTCATTATTGCATGGACAACACAAGGGACAGCTTGGACAACTCTCACTATTGCGTAGACAACTCAAGGGACGGTGTGAACAGCAAAGTATTTTATGTTCATGTCGCAACCATAGCGATGATGCTAAAGCGCATGTAAAGTGCATATTAGAAGAGGGGGGGGGGGGGGGTGTCCCCGCATCCCCTCCACCCTGTTCTTAGGCGACTGGTCGGGTGTTTATCAATGAAGCTAACGTCGCCGTCGCAGCGGTCGCCCGCCGAACCAACACACAATTCCCGCCATTTCGAGGGCCTCCCCCCGGCGGCGGCCGTGATGTGGCGGGAAGCGCGCCGCGTGACGCCGCGTAACGCAGCGGGGGCGTTTATTTTCGGCAGGGTCGGCGGGGAAGTGGACGCTCGGGTTTCTGCTGGGTGTTCTGCGCTTCCTTCCGTCCCCTGGCGCGCTGTTCCGGTCGCGGTGTGAGCGCGCCATTCCTCCGGAGGAAGCCGGAGGACCTGTGAGGGGACGGTGCCGTGCGCCGACCACCATACGGCAGCTATTTTCGCCCTACTTTCCCTTCACTCGCTTGTCCGGACTATGCGCTAGACGGAGAACAGTTTTGAGCACCTGGGTCTAGGACCACGTGAACGAAGGACATGCAGATTCCGAAGTTATGGATTTGAATTACTTATCAAGCACGAAAGTGCTCTCAGTGCACCTATAATAACCCAACTTAGTTCTGTTTCTCTCAGCGGAATAAGCGGATCTGCGAGCTGGACCATCCTCAGATGATCATTCCAATGCGATGTTCTGCAACTGCAATTTGCTGCAGTTCTAGACATCTTAGTTGCAAACAGTCCAAGTATGGCCTGCAACCATTCACATAAACAGAGCGATTCAAATCAGAATGAAAAGTGGACTTTTTTCAGTATGTTTCACGGGAACTCTTGGTCACAAGAGTGTGGGAACTACCCCAAAACTGGGAAATCATTTTGAGGCCATTTTCCATCCGCGCAACGCAGGCTCAACGCAGGCCATCCAAAGGTAATGGAGCGGGGCAGTGGCAACCGCCCCATAGCAACCGCCCCATGACAACCGCTCCATGGTAACGTAGTTCTGCACACCTATGTGACCACCTCAAGACACCCTAGCCTCTCCCAGTGGTCTGCACTGGCTTGCCAGAGAGCGCTGCTACAGTCGGCAGGACCGTGGCTGTGTGTCTCTGTGGGCGCCTGAGCACCTCAAGTTCAAAATGACCACCCATAGCGGCTATTGAGCATCCAAAAGTAAACAATCAATATGTGACCATTTTCTTCCGAATGTACACCTCCAATCAACCAGAAAAGCTGGAATGGAATAATAAGGTATGGAAGCAAGCTCGGCGGCAGTAGTTTGTCTGGCCTCACACCTACGTCACCCCAGCAGGGTATGGCAGCAATATCCGGTAGCGGTTTGTCTGGAATAACACCTACGTCACCCCAGCAGGGTATGGCAGCAATATCGGCGGCAGCGGTTTGTCTGGCCTCACACCTAAGTCACCCCAGCAGGGTATGACAGCAATATCGGCGGCAGCGGTTCGTCTGGCCTCATACCTACGTCACCCCAGCAGGGTATGTAAGCAATATCCGGTAGCGGTTTGTCTGGCCTCATACCTACGTCACCCCAGCAGGGTATGTAAGCAATATCGGCGGCAGCGGTTCGTCTGGCCTCACACCTACGTCACCCCAGCAGGGTATGTAAGCAATATCCGGTAGCGGTTTGTCTGGCCTCACACCTACGTCACCCCAGCAGGGTATGTAAGCAATATCCGGTAGCGGTTTGTCTGGCCTCATACCTACGTCACCCCAGCAGGGTATGGCAGCAATATCCGGTAGCGGTTTGTCTGGCCTCATACCTACGTCACTCCAGCAGGGTATGTCAGCAATATCCGGTAGCGGTTTGTCTGGCCTCATACCTACGTCACCCCAGCAGGGTATGTAAGCAATATCCGGTAGCGGTTTGTCTGGCCTCACACCTACGTCACACTAGCCCAGCTGCACGCTGCATGCTGGTAGCATTGCAGTCACTGGAGCAGCACATTGCCAATGTCATCCTGAAGAAGGCTACCATCGTGTGTGGGGTATTAATTGAGCTCGACAACCATTCATTCGCTAGTTTGTTTTTCACCTTCGCCGAAATGCACGGTTCCAAGTTAATGTTACCTTACTTTATTTTCTATCGTCCCACAATTCTAACTTCTCTGACAAGAGTGCATCCATGGAAGGCTGGCTTTATGGCAAGCATGAGGTTATTCGCGTAGATTAGGTCAGCTTATGTTTTTGTCGACCTATTCGGTGTATAACCTAACGTAACCAATTCTAGCCTAAACTAACCTAAACCAATAAACGCATGGTGACCATAAAACCTGTCATTAATAGACGCCCCTTGCCAGAAAGGTTATGATAATAGGATGATGCAGTAGCGCAACCCGGGGGGTGAACTTTAGTACGGTCACTGTTGCCCCCGAAAGTTCTGTGGGGGCCCGCTCCTACTCCAGAGCCCTGGCTAGGGGCCCGCGAAGCGGATCTGTGGCTCGAATCAGGTAGGCCCTTTGAACCATACTGAAAAGTCTGGGGGCCTGTTTTATCCATACACACGGTGCCCGCCTCGATACCGGGGCCGCTGATGAAGGAAAAGTGCTTTTATTTCTGCGAAGTTTTACAAACATAGGGGCCCGCTCAAAAGTACGGTGCGTGTTTTCCGCATACTTTTTTAAAACATGCGGTACGGGCCCGCTTGCGAGGGGGGCCGCTCTCCATACCCTGCCCCCCTGAACTGAAATCCTGGTTGCGCCACTGGGATGATGTGAATCCATTCGGGTGAACTTTAGTACGGTACTGTTGTACTCCATACGGTACGGTACGGTATGGTACTGTTGTACTCCATACGGTACGGTACGGTATGGTACTGTTGTACTCCATACGGTACGGTACGATATAGTACTGTTGTACTCCATACGGTACGGTACAGTATGGTACTGTTGTACTCCATACGGTACGGTACGGTATGGTACTGTTGTACTCCATACGGTACGGTACGGTATGGTACTGTTGTACTCCATACGGTACGGTACGGTATGGCACTGTTGTACTCCATACGGTACGGTACGGTATGGCACTGTTGCTCTGCCGAAGACGAAAGACAATGCTGGTAAAACATGACATGGCGACATGCGCCGAACGATGCGCAGACGTGCACACTTTACTCCTTTACATGGCTTTGACTACACTACTTGAATTAATAAAATGGACCTAATGAGCAATCAACAGCATGGATGAGAGTTATGGGTGAATAAGCGCAAACAACCAACAGCAAGGATGATAATTATGGATGAATAAAGCGCAAACACCATTAAGTAGTCACATTAGTCATATCTAAAGATCACATGCACATGTCTGAACTAAAATAGGCCGACCCAGCACCCCTCCCCTTGGCTATGTCACTGCACGAATGTGTGTGCCTATTGATTTGTCATGTGCTCCCTTCATTTATTTGCCATAACCCTGAGTGCGCCACTGGGCACGGGACACTACAAGGACGCGGGCCATGCGGCCTGGATGGTAGTTCTTTTTCAACAGAACTTAATTCCTAAAAAATAAATTCGTCTGAAGCAGTTCTTAACATAAAAATACAATGACAAAGTAACTTTAATATAATACAAATAAAATTAAATGAAAAGTTGGATTATTTTTTTTGGCGGGAAGTGAGTGGGTTCGGTTTAGAGGACTTCTTTCCAAGCACGTTTTTAGTCCTCTACTCGGGTTCCTTTACAGTGCACGCACTCCGACATACACGCACGACACACACCCGGCAGAGGTTACATTTGTCCGCGCCGTTGCGAGACGCTCGCGCGTCCTGTCGCAGCACGTTGTGCACACGGCCGAGCTACCCGGATCTCTAGGTCCCGGTAACAGGGCACTGCCCCGGTGGCACGAGGCGTGGTCGTGCCCTCGGGGCGCACCACCGCACCGAAGGATCTGTTTCGAGGTGGATCTTGTTCGTGAGCCCGATGTCGCTAACGCTGGTCGGCCAGCGTTAACCCCACGACACGACGAGCACTGCTCAGGTGGTGTCTTATCCGTGGTGGGAGCCGACCACGGCCATGTGCAGTGCCACATGGTCCGCCCGGCCCACATGGCCCGCCTGGCCCGCCTGACCCGACTGGCCACGTGCTGTGCCACATGCAGTGCCACATGCAGTGCCACATGGCCCACATGGCCCGCCTGGCCCACATGGCCCGCCTGGCCCGCCTGACCCGACTGTGCCACATGCAGTGCCACATGCAGTGCCACATGCAGTGTCATATGGTCCACATGGCCCGCCTGCCACATGCAGTGCCACATGGCCCACATGGCCCGCCTGGTCCACATGGCCCGCCTGGCCCACATGGCCAGCCTGACCCACATGGCCTGCCTGGTCATATGCGGTGCCACATGCAGTGCCACATACAGTGCCACATGGCCCGCCTCTTGCCCTCGCTCGTCTAGCGTCCCCAACGGCACCTGACATTGGTACGAATCAAACTGAAGTTGGCTCACGATATATAGTACGTCTTTCTTTCCAGTTCTGTTATCGGTAGTGGAATCGATTATGGCTTCGCTCTGTGGGGAAGTCATTTTATCCGTTGTAGAGGCGGTCATGGCTTAGTTCAGTGGAGGACAGCTATCTAATCGGTGGTGGAGGAGATTATGACTTAGTTCAGCAACGACAAGTTTCTTTATCGGCAGTGGAGTCGATTATGGCCAATTCAGTGGGAGAAAGTTCTGTTATCGGTAACGGCGGCGATAATGGCTTGGTTCAGGAGGGACAAGTTATGTTAGCCTTCAAGCTGGGACAAGCTGCTTCCCTTCTATGTTTGGCAACGCTCCAGTGGCCATGCATCGCGCATCTGAATATTCATGTCAACAACGACAACAAACATAAAATGAGCTTGTTTCATACTGTTCATAGTTGGTACTTACTTGCCAAGCGCGTTGACAGGTCTGCACAGTCCAGGTCAGCATGGCAAGGACAAGACACGGGTCAGTTCAGCGAACACCCACACATACTTCGCGTCGCAGGTCACTGTGGTATCGAGTATGAACTGGACAAGTGCGGGTAGACCCGAATGGGCAGACGAGGCTGTGAAAAAGAGGCCGAGACAGCACCTTATGGGAGCAGTACTGGCTTCGGTGGGCTGAATATGGCAAGCGGATTCCCGCAGTGGATTGGATTAGCACAGCCTGCTCGGTGACTTTCCATTACCTCCGCGTGAGATTCCTCCGCGTTTAGCCACATTCCGAAAGATACCGAATCTCCTCCATGCTGAATCCTCCATGACACTGAACGGCGCAACGGCTTGCGATTGGGTAAAGCGGAAAATTTCGTTAAGAGTTCAGTGGCGAAATGCCAACTCAGGATCTGCTGGGATCGGTGAACAACTGCGGAGTGGAGTGGAGTGGAATGGAGTAGAGTGGAGTGACGTGGAGTGGCGGGGAACGGTGCGGCCAGCTGTGCTTATGACGCTGGCTTTCCAAACTAGTGGCGTGCCGATCGATCTAACGTTATTCATCTTCGTATAGGTGATAACTGTTCAGGTAGTGTCATCATAGTATGCAGCTATAGCTTTTCAGGTAGCGTCATCATAGTACGCAGCTATAGCTGTTCAGGTAGCATCATCATAGCTGGCTATAGCTGTTCAGGTAGCGTCATCATAGTACGCAGCTATAGCTGTTCAGGTAGCGTCATCATAGTACGCAGGTATAGCTGTTCAAGTAGCGTCATCATAGTATGCAGCTATAGCTGTTCAGGTATCATCATCATAGCTGGCTATAGCTGTTCAGGTAGCGTCATCATAGTACGCAGCTATAGCTGTTCAGGTAGCGTCATTATAGTATGCAGCTATAGTTGTTCAGGTAGCGTCATCATAGTACGCAGCTATAGCTTTTCAGGTTGCGTCATCATAGTACGCAGCTATAGCTTTTCAGGTTGCGTCATCATAGTACGCAGCTATAGCTGTTCAGGTAGCGTCATTATAGTATGCAGCTATAGTTGTTCAGGTAGCGTCATCATAGTACGCAGCTATAGCTTTTCAGGTTGCGTCATCATAGTACGCAGCTATAGCTGTTCAGGTAGCGTCATTATAGTATGCAGCTATAGTTGTTCAGGTAGCGTCATCATAGTACGCAGCTATAGCTTTTCATGTAGCGTCATCATAGTACGCAGCTATAGCTGTTCAGGTAGCGTCATTATAGTATGCAGCTATAGTTATAGTTGTTCAGGTAGCGTCATCATAGTACGCAGCTATAGTTTTTCAGGTAGCGTCATCATAGTATGCAGCTATAGCTGTTCAGGTAGCGTCATTATAGTATGCAGCTATAGCTTTTCAGGTTGCGTCATCATAGTACGCAGCTATAGCTTTTCAGGTAGCGTCATCATAGTATGCAGCTATAGCTGTTCAGGTAGCGTCATCATAGTACGCAGCTATAGCTTTTCAGGTAGCGTCATCATAGTATGCAGCTATAGCTTTTCAGGTTGCGTCATCATAGTACGCAGCTATAGCTGTTCAGGTAGCGTCATTATAGTATGCAGCTATAGTTGTTCAGGTAGCGTCATCATAGTACGCAGCTATAGTTTTTCAGGTAGCGTCATCATAGTATGCAGCTATAGCTGTTCAGGTAGCGTCATTATAGTATGCAGCTATAACTTTTCAGGTAGCGTCATCATAGTATGCAGCTATAGCTGTTCAGGTAGCGTCATCATAGTACGCAGCTATAGCTGTTCAGGTAGCGTCATCATAGTACGCAGCTATAGCTTTTCAGGTAGCGTCATCATAGTACGCAGCTATAGCTGTTCAGGTAGCGTCATTATAGTATGCAGCTATAGTTGTTCAGGTAGCGTCATCATAGTACGCAGCTATAGCTTTTCAGGTAGCGTCATCATAGTATGCAGCTATAGCTGTTCAGGTAGCGTCATTATAGTATGCAGCTATAGTTATAGTTTTTCAGGTAGCGTCATCATAGTATGCAGCTATAGCTTTTCAGGTTGCGTCATCATAGTACGCAGCTATAGCTGTTCAGGTAGCGTCATTATAGTATGCAGCTATAGTTGTTCAGGTAGCGTCATCATAGTACGCAGCTATAGCTTTTCAGGTAGCGTCATCATAGTACGCAGCTATAGCTGTTCAGGTAGCGTCATCATAGTATGCAGCTATAGCTGTTCAGGTAGCGTCATCGTAGTGCGCAGCTATAGCTGTTCAGGTAGCATCATCATAGCTGGCTATAGCTGTTCAAGTAGCGTCATCATAGTACGCAGCTATAGCTGTTCAGGTAGCGTCATCATAGTACGCAGCTATAGCTGTTCGGGTAACGTCATCGTAGTACGCAGCTATAGCTTTTCAGGTAGCGTCATCATAGTACGCAGCTATAGCTGTTCAGGTAGCGTCATCATAGTACGCAGCTATAGCTGTTCGGGTAACGTCATCGTAGTACGCAGCTATAGCTTTTCAGGTAGCGTCATCATAGTACGCAGCTATAGCTTTTCAGGTAGCGTCATCATAGTACGCAGCTATAGCTTTTCAGGTAGCGCCATCATAGTACGCAGCTATAGCTGTGCTAGCAGTAGCAGCAACAGTAGCAGCAGTAGCATGACGAAGGGGTCGACGTAACGCACCACTACCAAAGATGTTCCGCACCAAGCCGCACCATTACAAGATAACCTTCCACACCAAACCGCACCAATCCTGGCTGAACTTCTGCATCAAAACGCACCAATGCAGGATGAAATTCTGCACCAGAATGCAGCAACCCTGGTTGACCACCTACAACACATTCAACATAATTAGATGAAAAACTACACTACATCAAACTAACCTTGATGGTTTTCTGCCCGAACCACTTCCTCATTCTCCTCACACATCTGACTTCTACCGCAGCTGCTACTCCCATTCACAAAAATGAACCAACCATGCATCATCTTTGCAGATAAAAGATTTAGCTGTAGACCACCTACAAACTAAGAGCATCCACAGACACTTTATACAGCAAAGAAAACCACCTCCATATTGGTTCACTCAGCCAACATTAAAAAATTGAGTTCAGCTTACCGTGCACGAGTGGATGTAAATGTGTTTCACTAAGGATGTTCGAAGGATAGTTCAGACCGGACAAGCAGGAATGTATTGTGAACAACACATTGGTCAGTGTTCTCCCTTGCAACTTCGAAACAAAGTTGATATTATGTGTCTGTCTCTTTAACACACACACACACACACACACAAGCACAATACAGCATACACGCATCGTATACAAGAACCTTCCCACTGAATATCAGCAAGCTCTACGTTGATTACACGTAGGTCTTCTTGTGTGGGTCCCTCCGTCAGGCGAGGGGTTCTTTCTACGGCTTCGGTCCCCTCTGTCGGCTCAGGTAGAGCAGTGCACGCAATAAGGGCAAGGAGCCTTCTTGATGCATTCTCGATGCATTCTCGATGCATTCTCGATGCAATCTCGATGCATTCTCGATGCATTCTCGATGCATCAAGATTGATGCATTCTTGGTGCATTCTCATAGCATTCGAGAGGGGAAAAACTTCAAAAATACATAATACGACAATCGCCCGATGGCCAATTTCGATTTTTGAACGCCCCCGAAAGAAAATGGTTCAGGGGGTGGGAGAGAGGGGCAGTGGCAACTAATGGGCTCCTTGAGACCTGATGGGGCTCCTGCCCTACTTGAAAACTGGTGGTCTTAGTGAGCTGGGGGCCCCCGAGAGCTTGAGAGGCTTGATGGGGGCTAGGGGCCGGTGTGAATGCCCCTGGACAGATGTGAGAGGCCCCTGGTGGAACGATGTCAAGAACTCCTGGGCCGATTAAGAGGCCCCGGTCTGATGAAGATGGTACCGGGCCGATGTCCCCGGGCCCCCGAGAGGTACCGGGCCAATGTCCCCGGGCCCCCGAGATGTGAGAGGCCCCTGGTGGAACGATGTCAAGAACTCCTGGGCCGATTAAGAGGCCCCGGTCTGATGAAGATGGTACCGGGCCAATGTCCCCGGGCCCCCGAGTCGATGGAGATTGCCCACGGGCAGAGACCGAGGGCCTCGATCGGGGCCAGAGTGAAGGGTCTCTGGGTGGACGTAAGGGTCCCGTGTTGATGGAAGGCTCCCGAGCTGACAGACAGGGCCGGGTCAATAAAAAGAGTCACTGAGCTAATGGGAAGGGGCCCTGAGGTGTCGTAAGGACCACCTGCACCGACGGAGGGGGCCCCTCTTCCGACAGAGAGTGCCCTAGTCACCGGAGAAAGATCCCCGGACCATCGGAAAGGGCTCCGAGCCGACATGAAAGACACTTGGGCCGATGGATGGATTGTATCTCTCTCTCTCGCTCTCGCTCTCTCTCTCTCTCTCTCTCTCTCTCTCTCTCTCTCTCTCTCTCTCTCTCTCTCTCTCTCTCTCTCTCTCTCTCTCTCTCTCTCTCTCTCTATCTCTCTCTCTCTCTCTCTCTCTCTCTCTATCTCTGTCTTCATCTGTCTCTCTCCGTTTTCCTCCGTCTTCCTCTGTCTTCCTCGGTCTATTTCTGTCTGTTTCTGTCCGCCTCTGTCTTCCTCTGTCTTCCTCTGTCTGCCTCTGTCTGTCTATGTCTGTCTCTGTCTGTGTCTGTCTGTTTCTGACTGTTTCTCTGCTTTCCTGTCTGTCTGTCTGTCTTGCTCTCCTAACGTGGGACCCTGTGTGGTGGGCGCCACCATCCAAATTGACAGCACTCATTTCTTCCATGCATGAACCTCACCGACAATTTTCAAGCTTTTCCACCCGTGGCACCCACCTCATCCTAGCCAAACTCCGCGAGGCGGCCGGCGTCCGCCCCGTTCGCCAGACATCTGCCGACTCGAGGGGGAGCGACCTCCAAGCTGGAGCGCCAGCCGGACAGCCGCGTGGTTCTGGAGGTGCGAGTACGTACGCCGACGGCAGAAGGCAGACGCATCGGTAGCCACAGCCCGACCGCATCGATTGGACATTACGGCGGCCGCAGCAGCGCCAACAGCCCTCCGAAACGCTCACCTCGACAAAAACAAAGCGGCCGCGGCCCCGCCGGGATCGTTATGACTGTGCGGCGGCCCTGATTGGGGCTTATTAGTCGGCGGTCGCCGAGCGGCAGCCATTTTGTGCGTGACGTCACCTGGGCGGCGCACCTGACAGCTGTTCGGCCGTCTTCTTATCTGGATTGTTTAATTTCCGCTGCACACATCGGACGAACGCCCACCATTGTCAAGTGCCACAAGATGTGGGCATTGTCGTGAGCGCTTTGTGCTGCTTTGGCGGCAGACGCTGAGATGGGAACGAGCTGGATCTCCTCAAGGCGTCGTGCAAGCCAATGACGTTCGACACCGTAGAAACTTGCCTTCCTACCAATACACGTCTAATTTTTACCAGTTGAAATCTAGCGAGAAGGAGGCCACATTGGAAGCTATTTCTTTCGCGACAACGCCGTACGGTTAATACCTAACGTTGCCGAATGCTCTGTTCACTGGCAGACCGCCCCATTATTTGCGCTTCTCATGTAAACGAACAACGTCCTTAAAATGGGGCGAGTGGGGGTATGAAGTCCATTTTGAATGTTTTCAATGGCAGAATAACGCAAGTGTGCATTGGTCTGGGATACTGGAGTAGACGCTTCCCAAACTCCAAACTTCTACCCCCGTGCACCCAGGGTAGGGGTTTCTTATTTTCTTAAGGGGGCTCCGGATGGGCGAACTTTTTACTGAGCGGGATTAGGGTTTGGTCCCCATCCTCAGGAAAAAGTTTTTGTCTCAGAAAAAGTTGTCCATCGGGGAAGGAGGGTTAGAGTGGAAGCTACCTTCGGTGGTTTTGTGACGCAAAAGGAAAATATCGCAAAGTTACAGCGCGTGGTCAACTTCTGGATCCCTATAGTCCATTAGCTGATAATTATAAAATGTATTAGAGGTACTTCTAGATGTTGTGTGCCGTCCTGAGTAACATCTTGAAGGACACTTATTCATAAGATTCCATGCGAACGCTAGCTTGCTCTACGAACCTCATGGTGCTTTCAGAAGCTTGAGGTGTACTTTAATCCTGACAAGTACAATTAGAGGAGCTTGATGTTGTAAAATGCTCTTCAACGTTGAAGAAACGACTGTTTACTTCATATGGTAGGGGGGTGGGGGGGGAGGGGGCAGGTTCCACTCACTCCGAGATGCTTGCATGCCATTTCTTAACCATCATCTGCTCTGGAGCTCTGAAGCTTGGCGACTTTTCCTAACGACTAAAAAATCATTCTGCCATTAGGAATAAGCATAATCTTACGATAGTAGGTTTTGTGAAGAAATTTCACGAGGAAATTTCCGCCAGTTTTACTCCTTCTGTGAAAGTTAAGTCATCCATTGACATATCAAGTGCTATGGGTCCCACGACCGGAGTGCGAATGCAATACTGCTGCCGACTTATCTTCGATGATACGACTGCCAATGCAAGGACTGCGACCCGACGTTGCTGCTACGCGACACAACTGCGACAACAAGAACTGCGACAAGACATTACTGACGGATAAAAAAATCCAACTTCGATCGTGTTTACTGCAATACGACGGCGGAAAGGCGGCGGAAGGAGTTCATTGGCGTAAGCATATGATGACCCTGACAGTGCAGCACAATGTCCGATCCCTTGTAGCACGAGGGAGCGACGGCTTGACAGTGCAGCACAATGTCCGATCCCTTGTAGCACGAGGGAGCGACGGCTTGACCCTCCCAGCTTTGCAAACACTGCGAATGCAAACACTGCGACGCAATGTTGTTGCTTCGCGAAAAACTTCAACGCTCTCCGCCTACAGCCAATATAACAAGCGATTTGCCGGCACACGGGATGCAGGAAAAAACGTTTCCAACTTTTTTCGGACCTGTGGTATCGAAAAAGAACTGATTACATCCTTAGCACAGAGCAGTTCCTCCTCATCAAAGACGAGCGCAACTGATACCCTCATTCCATGTTATCAGTTGGAATGCACGTCTCGATGGCAAGGGAGGATACAGAGGGAGCACTGGGGGGCGTGTGCCCCCCGTGGAAAGGTGGCACTCTTCCGGCCGGGAAGAATCCAGACGCTTAGTCTCGGGTGCACCCCTCCCATCCTCCCCATCCCGCTCAACGGACTTTTCAGCCAAAGACGCCCCTCTGAGACGGAAAGGTGCCTGTTCAGTACGTTACAGTGTCCACCCCCAGCTCAACAAAATGTTCCGCCAAAGGCGCCCCTCCATGGAAATGTGCCTCTCCCGGTGAGAATTTCTGAATCCGCACCTTGGTCGGTGGTACAGTGATGCAGTGCATGCTGCCGTCGGTGGAGTTGGTTGTGCTGTGGAGGCGTAGCACGCCCTCAACTGCTGGGCGGCTTTAGTTGCGTGCTTGCTGCGTGGCTGGCGGCTTTAGTTGCGTGCTTGCTGTGTGGCTGGCGGCTTTAGTTGCGTGCTTGCTGTGTGGCTGGCGGCTTTAGTTGCGTGCTTGCCGTGTGGCTGGCGGCTTTAGTTGCGTGCTTGCTGCGTGGCTGGCGGCTTTAGTTGCGTGCTTGCTGTGTGACTGTCGGCTTTAGTTGCGTGCTGTGCTTTTTTTTGGCTTTAGTTGCGGCTTGCTGTGGATGGCTGTGCTCGCTGTGTGACGTGGCTTAGTTGCGTGTTTGCCGTGTGACTGTCGGCTTTAGTTGCGTGCTTGCTGTGTGGCTGTCAGTGAAGTGGCGCACTACTCGCCTGTCATGACTGCCGACAATATCAGCTCAACGACGCTTAGTCTCACAACTGATAATTGAATGTTAGCGAGCGCTCTGGCCCCGCAATGATCGCTTCTGTGAAATATTGATGTCCAATTTCGACTCTGATAGCTTATCTGCCATGTGAGGGGCAATTGATGGCCCGCTGGGAGTCCATACGGCGCGCGGCCCGCTCAGGACAATAACTGGCGACAAAATTGGGAGGATCGACCCGACAAGGATCGGCCGATTGACTCTTGACGCTCCGAAACGGGCCGACTGCCGAACAGAATGTGAGCGGTGGTGTTCTCAGAGCATATAGTGATGACAATGTTCGCGGCGCGCAATAACACCGACATCGCTGTGGCACTGGAGGCTTCGGCGAGCGTGGTGGGGGCTAACAGCTTGGAACAGTTCTGCGTATTTGGGTGTTGAAGAACTGACACCGTGAAACATAAGGAGACCGGCCGATAATACTTTGAGAGACACTTTATGCCATATTGATATATATATATATATATATATATATATATATATATATATATATATATATATATATATATATATATATATATAAATACATGCATTTGTCTATGTATGCATTTGTGCATGCATAGTAATTTGCGCACTTTCCTCTTCATCATCTTTTTAGAAAATCTGCTCCCATGGATGGAACCCTGGAAAATAGTCGTGGGAGGGGCTGATCAGTATTAGAATTAGCGACTTCAAAAAGCATTCGGGTGGGGGAGGTCGGCCCGAAGTCTACCATGCCAAAATCTGAACTTATTTGAGACTAGAGCGAGGTTGGGCGTTTAACTGTAGCCTCCTCCCACAATCCCACACCGATAGGGATCTCCATCAATGCCGTATCCCTTGCGTCGGCCGTGTCCTCGCCGCCCTGAGTCCCTCCAGCAGCGGGCTGTCCCTCCAGCAACGAGCTGTCCCTCCAGCAGCGAGCTGTCCCTCCAGCAGCGGGCTGTCCCTCCAGCAGCGGGCTGTCCCTCCAGCAGCGAGCTGTCCCTCCAGCAGCGGGCTGTCCCTCCAGCAGCGGGCTGTCCCTCCAGCAGCGGGCTGTCCCTCCAGCAGCGGGCTGTCCCTCCAGCAGCGGGCTGTCCCTCCAGCAGCGGCTGTCCCTCCAGCAGCTGGTGCGGACCGCGGCACGAATAAAGCCGGCGCTGACGCTATTGACTGGAGATCCGCCGTGCAGATAATTAGCGAAGACGTTCGGCGTGAGCACCGCGCTGTTGCCATGGCGACAGCTATCGATTACGCTCTTGTACTCTAATCGCGGCATACTAGGTATGCCGCAAACACGGCCCGCCGCCGCGAGTGGGCGAGACGGGGCGGGTCGGGCGAGCCAAGCCGTCACTGCGGAGAGCACACGACGGAGCGGGTAGGGGGAGCCAAGCCGTCACTGCAGAGAGCACACGACGGAGCGATTTAGGGAGCACAAATTTGGATATTTGTATGTACAATTTTCCTTACCTATGAACACACATTTTCATTACCAGGGGGAGGGAGTAAGTCGATACCTAAGAACATCCCCTGGTTAGGCTAATGGCTAGGTTGTGGCGCACATCTGTGACACAAGCCAACCGTAAGTGTAGGAACGGTACTGGATAAAAACACAATGCAATTTTCATGAGTCATGACCAAGCGAACATCGCGAATCGTTCCGATTGGGTGAACTGGTTGTGTTGTGCATTCAACAGCTAAGTTGGTTGCGTTGTGCATTCAACAGCTAAGTTGGTTGCGTTGTGCCATTAACTGAGTTTGCTGCGTTGTGCCATTCATCAGCTGAATTTTCTGCGTTGTGCCACTCATCAGCTGAGTTGGTTGCGTTGTGCCGTTCATCAGCTGAATTTTCTGCGTTGTGCCACTCATCAGCTGAGTTGGTTGCGCTGTGCCATTCATCAGCTGAGTTGGTTGCGTTGTGCCACTCATCAGCTGAGCTGGCTGCATTGTGCCATGCATCAACTGAGTTGGCTGCGTTGTGCCATGCATCAGCGCAACACGACCGACCCCGTCGGCAGCGTCGACGTGTCACGGAGCCCAGCCGGGGGACGCCGCACCGAACCTCATTTGTCGTAATCGAGCCGGCCGATTGGAGTCGGCCTAAGCCGGCCAAAGAGCCGCCATTTGGTGCTGAGGTGGCGTGCCGGCCGGCCCGGATTTGGCAAAGCCGATAATTGTCAGTCAGGGTCGGTGGGGCGCGTCCCCGCCCGCTCACCGCGCGCTCACGGCCAGCTCACGGCCAGCTCACGCGGCTTACATCCGCGTCGGCGCGGGGTCGGCCGAGCACCGGCGGCGTTCGACACGAGATGGCGTGCCTGTCGGCCGTCGGCCGCACCCCCCCCTCCCCTCCGCCCACTCCCGCGTCACTGGCACTCACCCGACCGGTGGAGTAACGACAGCGGTCCGCTCCACTCACGGTCGTCAATAACCCACTTCGGGTGTTTTTTGTTTGGTTGTTTTTTTTTTGCTGTGGTAGGTGGGTGAATGTGTCGGCGGATGTGTGGGGCGGACCTCCCACACACTAGAACTTAGTTTTTGTTTCCATTAATCATTTGCCTGTATGCCATTTCGTGCTACCACATGCGTAGCGGCAAGTGAACTGAGAAGTGGTGGCGGCTGCAGTGCACGCTTCAAGTCCGTGGCGTCGCCAACGGTGCTTCCGATCAGCCTTGGCTTCCTGTTTACATCTATCGTTATCGGTGCGTTCAGTACTCACCCGGTGGATACTTCGGCACCGTCAGTCAAGTCAGGGACGGATCCAGGATTCAGTACTCACTCGGTGGATACTTCGACACAGTCAGTCAAGCCAGGGGCGGATCCAGGAATTATCATGGGGTAGGGCACATTCATCTGAGGGGCATCATCTGCGGACAGATTCGTTGGGCAGGATTAGGAGAGTGGGAGGGTGCACTCGAGCATATTGAAGGAGTACCTCTTCCTCTAAAAGAGGCGACTGACTAAATAATCAGTTGAGCGTGGACGGTGTGGGGTGGGGCGGGAAGTGCACGAGCCTTCCTGAATGGGTACTTTTTCCGGCTGGAGGAACGTCGTCCTTCCACGTCACATGTCCCAGTGCCCCTCTGTACCCGCCTCTGAGCTAAGTGACGATGAAGCAGAGCGTTGGACAGCGACACTTCCCTAGGCTTTGCTTAACGCAGAGATCCAAAGCCACCACCATGAGCTTGCTCCACCGTCGGCCAGCGGTTTGACCACCGACCACTATTCCACAACGCAGATGACAAACTGGGCTGTGTTCTGAGCGCCGGCACAACGGGCGCGGAGCACGACATGTGAGGTCGCGTCATGTGAGGCCTAGTTGCAGTGATTCGGGTGCCATTGCAGTCGGTCACTGGCTCTGACCTTGGCAACGTCCTCACGGTGCGCAACGGAAGGGCAAGAGCTTGACTATCACCGGGGCACTTGGCGGCCCACAACGCTAACAGTGTGTCACTGTAGCAGAGCGCCATTGTACCAGTGTGACACTGTACCAGTGTGACGCTGTAGCAGTGTGGCGCTCTAGCAATGAGACATTGAAGCAGTGTGAAACTGTACCAGTGTGATGCTGTACCAGTGTGGCAATGTGGCAATGTGGCAGTGTGATGCTGTACCAGTGTGACAGTGTAACAGTATGATGATGTACCAGTGTGATGATGTGCCCGTGCGATGCTGTACCAGTGTGACAATGTACCAGTGTGATGATGTGCCAGTGTGACAATGTACCAGTGTGATGATGTGCCAGTGTGACAGTGTAACAGTGTGATGATGTGCCAGTGTGATGATGTGCTACCAGTGTGACAATGTACCAGTGTGATGATGTGCCAGTGTGAGATGTACCAGTGTGATGATGCCAGTGTGACAGTGTAACAGTGTGGTGTACCAGTGCGATGCTGTACATGCAATGTACCAGTGTGATGATGTGCCAGTGTGACAATGTACCAGTGTGATGATGTGCCAGTGTGACAGTGTAACAGTGTGATGATGTGCCAGTGTGGCAATGTAGCAGTGTGATGCCGTATGAGTGCTGCAGTGCGGCACTGCAGCACTGCTATGCTGCAACATTGTGGCACCAGTGCCGGCGCGGCACTGTACCAGCGTGAGCCACTGTACCAGCGTGAGCCACTGTACCAGCGTGAGCCACTGTACCAGCGTGAGCCACTGTACCAGCGTGAGCCACTGTACCAGCGT
The DNA here is from genome assembly GCA_034440615.1 of Ashinkailepas kermadecensis. Taxonomy (NCBI): domain Eukaryota; kingdom Metazoa; phylum Arthropoda; class Thecostraca; family Neolepadidae; genus Ashinkailepas; species Ashinkailepas kermadecensis. Next base: position 163,704 of record JAOTOM010004650.1, on the reverse strand, counting down.
GAGCCACTGTACCAGCGCGAGCCACTGTACCAGCGTGAGCCACTGTACCAACGTGAGCCACTGTATCAGCGTGAGCCACTGTATCAGCGTGAGCCACTGTACCAGCGTGAGCCACTGTACCAGCGTGAGCCACTGTACCAGCGTGAGCCACTGTATCAGCGTGAGCCACTGTACCAGCGTGAGCCACTGTACCAGCGTGAGCCACTGTACCAGCGTGAGCCACTGTACCAGCGTGAGCCACTGTACCAGCGTGAGCCACTGTACCAGCGTGAGCCACTGTACCAGCGTGAGCCACTGTACCAGCGTGAGCCACTGTACCAGCGCGAGCCACTGTACCAGCGCGAGCCACTGTACCAGCGTGAGCCACTGTACCAGCGTGAGCCACTGTACCAGCGTGAGCCACTGTACCAGCGCGAGCCACTGTACCAGCGTGAGCCACTGTACCAGCGCGAGCCACTGTACCAGCGTGAGCTACTGTACCAGCGTGAGCCACTGTACCAGCGTGAGCCACTGTACCAGCGCGAGCCACTGTACCAGCGTGAGGCGCTGTACCAGCGTGAGCCACTGTACCAGCGTGAGCCACTGTACCAGCGTGAGCCACTGTACCAGCGTGAGCCACTGTACCAGCGTGAGCCACTGTACCAGCGCGAGCCACTGTACCAGCGTGAGCCACTGTACCAGCGCGAGCCACTGTACCAGCGTGAGCCACTGTACCAGCGTGAGCCACTGTACCAGCGTGAGCCACTGTACCAGCGCGAGCCACTGTACCAGCGTGAGCCACTGTACCAGCGTGAGCCACTGTACCATTGTGGCACCGTACTCGAGCGTGTCACTATGCCAGCATGGTACCACAGTGCTGTGACATCGGACCCTGCACGTGACAACCAGTACTGCCACCCGCTTCTGACCGGTCACAGATGAGCTTGGCCAAGCTGTGACTGGCCGGCCGCCGCCTGGCCTCGTCACACCCTGAGTTCAGTTTAGTATAAACGGTCAGGAGCAAATCCAGAAATTGTCACGAGGAGGGGCGCCGTTTCCTCGGACGGGAGTCTTCACATTTCCTCGGAGGGGCGTCATAAAGTCATAAAGTGTTCAGGCTTAATAAGAGCCACAGGGGCCCATCTGGGTTAAGCCTATCTAGAAAGGATACTAGAAATGTACATACTTTCACCCCAATCAATCCCTTATCTCAAGTTCCTAGGGAGCTATATATCCCAGCCTATCTAGCACAATTCACCTGATATTGCATAACACACTCAACAATTACAAACTCCTCCAATCATACCCATTGTGCTACCATAGCCAATCTCATCAGTATCACATCCCGAAGGAAGGTGCTGAATCCACTGCTAGGTACACTCTATATAAAGTTATAAAGCGTTTAGATTTAATAAGAGACCCAAGGGCCCATCCAGTTAAGTCTGTAAATGGAAGATACCATAAGCCTGGTAAAAAGACCCACCCCAACTATCCCACATCCTGAAGAAACCAGTCCACCAATATCCCACACACCTATCAATGCCTATCTAACCTAGCTATCCAGCCCTATTCCCCCGATCCCTCTTAACACATGTGGATTGAATGCCTTATCAATAACTTTCAAACTGCATCCATGCCTGCTTAAAGTGGTATGTTCCGTGCACACTTACTTAGCATAAATCTCACCCCATCCATCACAAATTAGAACTCAAAAACAAGATTTTCATGTCTAAAAAATTTGTCCACCCTACTTTTAAATACATTCAATGAGGAACTCCCCACAACATCAGCAGGCAGCCCATTCCACTGATTAACAACCCTTTGACTGAAGACCTGTTGTCGCTTAACTGTCCTACACCTCAACTTGTCTAACCTGAATTGATGACCCCTATGTGATACTCTAAACTGAAGAGCGCCATTCAAATTGACCTGATCTAGTCCTTTAACAATTTTGTACATTTCAATCATGTCCCCCCTTAATCTCCTATACTTGAGTGAGTACATATCTAATGCCACAAGCCTTTCTCCATATTCTAAGTTACCTATTCCACTGATGAGTCTAGTTGCTTTGCGCTGCACTCTTTCCAACATATCTATATGTTTTTTTCTAGGTGGCGGCTCCATGTTTGTACAGAATATTCCAAGTGGGGTCGCACATATGCTAAATACAGTTTTTTCATGACTTCCTTGTTCTTATATATCACACTTCTATTAATGAGTCCCAGCATTCTGAGTGCCCTGTTCCTAGCTGAGATACATTGTTTTTCTGATTGAAGGTCTTTTGAAACCGACATACCTAAGTCCCTTTCCTCTTCAATAACATCTAGTTCCCTCCCTCTCATTGAATATCTGAAAATCTCACCTCCAGACCCCAGATGTATGAGCTTACACTTGTCATAGTTGAAAGACATCTGCCATTGATCAGCCCACTTTTTTAGGTCCTCCAAGTCTTGTTGAATATTTATAGATTGATCACAACTGTTTGCCACTCCTACCAGCTTGATGTCATCAGCAAATTTGAACACTCTATTCCTCAGCCCTACCTCAATGTTGTTCACAAAGATGATAAAGAGAAGTGGCCCTAGAACAGGCCCTGTGGTACTCCACTCGGAACATCCTTCCAATCAGATTTACATCCGTTTAGCACTACCCTTTGTTTCCTTCCCCTCAACCATGCTTCGATCCAACCTATAACTTTTCCAACAATCCCATGTTGCTGTAGCTGATGGATTAGCCTCCAATGTGGAACTTTATCAAAAGCTTTGCTAAAGTCCAAGTACACAACATCCATCCTGCTTTGATTGTCTACTTCTTTAGTAACATACTCCATGAACTCCAAAAGGTTAGTTAAACAAGACCTTCGAGATCGAAATCCATGTTGAGCATCCCTTAAAAGGTTGTGCCTATCAAGATGAATCTGAACATTCTGCTTAACCAGATTTTCTAGTACCTTGCAAACTATTGAGGTCAAACTGACTAGCCTGTAGTTCCCTACACACTTCATACTTCCCTTTTTGAAAATTGGTACTAAATTTGCATTTCTCCAATCTTCAGGCACTTCAGAATATTCAATAGACCGCCTGCAAATTATACCTAGGGGAACTGCTAAAGTTTTAGCACACTCTACTAAGACCCTAGCATATATATCATCTGGTCCAGAAGCTCTATTAGGTTTTATATTCTGCAACTGCTTTTCTACAGCTTCTGTAGTTATTGTAAGCCTATCACCTGTCATGGCATAATATTCAGTTGCTTCTATTCTACCAGAATTATCTTTAATAAAGACTGATGAGAATTGCTTGCTTAGGGATTCCACAATATCACAATCATCAACCACTAATTCCCCATCTACCTCCAGTGGTCCTACACTACACTTGTTAGCCTTAAATTTGTAGATGCTAAAGAATCTCTTAGCATTACCTGCTGAACATTCTCCAGCTAATTTGATTTCAGCCAGTCTTTTAGATGCCCTAACACACCTCCTAACTTTATTTCTAGCTATTTCATACGATTTGAGGTTTACCTCAGAGTTAGCATATTTTAGTTTCTTGAATGCCTGTTTCTTTGACTCCAGTAAATGCTTTACTTCCCTGGTCAGCCATGAAGGGTGCTTAACCCTGGGTAATCAAATTTGCGTATTGGGAATGAACCTATCCTGACCTTGAAATAGTTTATCTTTTATCATTCTCCACATTTCATAAGCATCTAAGCCCTTCAATAAGTCTTCCCAATGAATTTCATTCAGGAAGATCCTGAACTCATTATAATTCCCTTTAGCACAATTTGAAATCAATGTCTTATTGGTTCCTACACTTCCAACATACAATGAGAAGCGTATAATGTTGTGATCACTATTACCAAAGGTCTCTCCTATGTTCACATTTTGTACAAAATTTTCCTCATTAGTAAGCACAAGATCCAATATTTCATTTTCCCTTGTAGGTATCATTTAAAAGAAGAAATTGTCCTCAAAACAATCCATGAAACTTCTTTCTGATTTGTTTAGACCTATAGTTTTGATTCCCAGTCCTGTTATGTTTAAATCCCCCAACAAAACTGTTCTCTCCTGCTCTCCTACTTATCTCTTCCTGCATCAACCTGTCCATGTTTTCATTCTGGTCTGGAGGGCTATAGAATGCTCCAATCCTAAATTTTGTTCCATTTTTCAGAATGATATCTAACCACAAGGATTCTACTCCTTCATTATGCACACTATCCTCTATGGAATGACATTTCATTACTTGTCTGACATACAAGAGTATACCTCCTCCTATCCTTGCCTTCCTTGATAAGCATGCATGTTGTAGCCTGTCAATTCAAATTCTTGCAACTTGTCTCCAAAAATGCTTTCATTAACCCATGACTCTGTTATACATACCAAATCTAGCTTTTCAGACAACATATATGCATGCAGTTCCCCAATTTTGTTCCTAAAACTTCTGACATTTACATAAAAACATGACAAACTATTCCTTCCCTTGGCTTGCAAGACTTCTCTCTTTATCAGCTACATCCCCCATGACCTGCCTAGTTTCCTTGTTTCCTATTCAGGGCCTCCTCATACCTATTGCTGAGCAATTCCACTCCTCTCTTGCTCAAATGTAACCCCTCTAATGCAAACATTTCCTTTTGGCGTCTTTGGCGGAAATGAGCGTGCGGGGTAGACTCAAAGCTTCCTGAAATGGCACCTTTGCCAACCGGAGGGACGACACCTTTCAATGGGGGAGGGGAGGCATGCTCTCAATACCCCTCCCTGCATTCGTCCCTGTAACGATTATCTGTTTGGTCATCGTTGAAGTCACATATCATGCTAATGGAATATGTAATTTTGGTGGCAAAAGCCGACGGGTTAATGTCACAATTCGTCCAAAGCGTATGCTTCCTGAGCAGTACAATTTACTACTTCATCGGCCTAATTCTCAATTTTTGCCACTATCTACCAAGTAGTAATCTTTCTAGGTTTAGGTGAACTCCAGTGTTTATACCACTCAAGTACATGACGCATTACTGGTTGATTCGACTCAGTTGCCATACCTCACCTACCATCGCAGTAAAGAGAATGACACTTGTTATTTTACAAAAAGTACTTTCTGTGTGCAGTGTGTTACCCATGTAAGCTGTAATTACAACATGAATATGACCTCACTGAACACTATTTTAGCTGGCTACATTTAGGCTTTCAATTGCCCGAATTCCAATTGTCCAATCCGGCAACTTTAGAGGTGACAAGTTAAGTGGATGTGACATTTTAAGGATTATTCTAAGACAGAGGAATACAAATCTATCATCATTTGACATGGATAAATGCATTTGCAGTCATCTAAAATATCGGTTGATTTTCTGGTACCCATACCCGAGAAAAAGAAAACAAACATAAAAACGTGATGGTTTGGTTTGATATTAATTTTCTTTAAGGTACCCGTTCTTAGTTGATCGCTTCGTTCACCTAGTTCATTCCCTCATCCCAGCTGCGCTTGTGTCATTCTATGACATCGCATGAACATTAGGGTGTTGCGCTGGAGGACTTTTCCTCTCGGAGACAAAATGCCATAGTATATTTTTATGTGGGTGGTCATGAAAACATTCATGGTAGCAAAAACCCGGGTTTGATGCGACCCCCATCCAGCCGGCTCGACCTAAAGTTTCCCCATTCACTTACTATGGTGATGACGTCATAATGTATGCCCATTTTTCCAAACTCAACTCGTAGACGTCGTACGGCTACGAATCAGAGACCAGTGGATTGCTCGCAATGAGAGCTTTCAGATGATGCCCATTTTGATGACCTCAGGTTAATTAAGTCACCTTCCAGGTCAGGTCAAGTTCCTTATTTTACCCAATAAACGTAATGGATATAAACCGTGGGTCAACCGTCAAAACCTTTTAATGAACATGGTTATGTGCCTTTTCAATGGTACTGAAGGTCATAATCCATCGTGTCATATAATTTGAATGTCTCACAGGTCAAGGGTCAAAGCAGAGTCGGATCTAGACCAGCTGTTTGGGGCACCCGTTGGATGTGGAACGGGTTTCTGTGATCCCGTGAGCGGGTTTAGTTCACTGTTTGCCTAAATTTGAAGAAAACAACCATTTTTGTGCCCGCTTTCGAAGCTCATCAGGAGGGTAAAGCCCCATTTACCCCCCACGTATCCGCCAGTTTCTTGCGGGATGAAGGAACATTTTGGTCGGAAGATGGACTGTCAAAGGCACAGCCTGTTGACGCAGTACCGACGCCGAAAGGTGGGGGTGTGAAGCGATGTCTGGCGAGGGCGCCGGGCGGATCCGAGAGGGCGCCGTTCCGATCCTGGTGTGGGGGGGGGGTGAAAAGCAGAGGTCTCAACTCAACTTACAAAACTGCCACTAGGATCGCTAGTGCTGCCTCCACTGAAACTTTGGAAGCCGCCGGCTGGATGGAGGTTGCATAACGGGGGATAAAAATGTGATTTTATTTGTTCCTAGGGCCCCACCCATAAAATATCGGTATGGCATTTTGGATCTGCAACTAGCGCAACACCCTAATGAACATCCGTGGCGAATTCTCTGAAGTGCTTCTGAGAGTTGACCCAGAGAAATTGTGCCAAACGGTTGGCACGCGTTTTTTGCGTGTTTTGTTGTTGATAATTCACGTGCTGAAAGCTACATTTCGCTGGGTTTCTGATGCGCTTCATTTTTTTCCTTTTGTACCGTGGCCACCTTCGAAGTCGACTTGCATCTTCCCATACTATTTGTGTTCTTAAAACCTATGTTCAGTTTGCACTGGTGTGTGCGCGGTGTTCTGTGGTCAGCACGTGCACCGACCGTGCGCGGTGTTCTGCGGTCAGCACGTGCACCTACCGTGCGCGGTGTTCTGCTCCATTGAGCGGATGTGGTCGAAGCCGACAAAGCCGTGGTGACCCTGCGGCGGCACGCCGGCTGGAAGGAAGCCGGCCGCCGCCGCCGCCGCCGCCTGGTACATCCGCGACGTGGCCATCGTGTTCAGGTGGTCGAACCCCGGCTGTGGAGAGGTCAAGGAGTCAAAGCCTGGCTGTGGAAAGGCTGCAAGATCACACCCCGGCTGTGGAGAGGTCGAGGAGTCAAAGCCTGGCTGTGGAAAGGCTGCAAGATCACACCCCGGCTGTGGAGAGGTCGAGGAGTCAAAGCCTGGCTGTGGAAAGGCTGCAAGATCACACCCCGGCTGTGGAGAGGTCATGGAGTCAAAACCTGGCCGCGAAAAGGTTGCAAGGTCGCACCCCAGCCGCACTAGGTCAAACATCGGCTGTGTAGAGTCGTGACGTCTCACCCAAGCTTCACAAGGCCACAGTCGGGCTTCGCGGGGCCAGACTCCAGCTGTGAAGAGGCCGGACAGATACGCAATCCGGCTGTGGGGAGGTCGCAAGGTCAAACCCTGCTCATACAGAGCCTATGCAGAGGCCACACAGTAAAGCCGTGGCTTCGAAAGGTCGAACTCGACGCGGGTATGTAATAGAGTTTGCGGTTCACCTGATCACGTCCAACCTCGGCTATATGAAACTAACAATCCGGCAAAGCAGTTGCTAAGTCAATTGGCAAAACATCGGAAGGAGGCTCAGAAAACCTCCAATATTGGACTGGATATAAGCACCTATCGTTATAGGTACCTGTGATATAATTATTAAATGTCCCCTCCCTAGTGGCAGACCAGGGATTGCCCTCGGGACTTCAGGACATTGCATGTCGCCTAGCCTGATGTGTCAGAGGGCATGCCACTTTTACCCTATGGAACATGCACTTCGTTGACTTTGAACATGTCTTCTGATTTAGATGTTAGGTGTCGCGAAAGCTCATCATTTTCGACTTGAAACGCTCCTTTTTCTTTGGTGTTCTATTCCAATATTTTTGTCCTTCAAACCATACTGGAAGAGACAAAAGCTTAGTCCATTAGCGTAAAACTCGCAGAACTCGACAATTTCCCCAAGTCTTTCGGTTTGAAATACCTGAGGGCCCCGCAATTTTTCAAATGATTATATCCTTCCTCTAAGTATGATACAAATTCAGAAACAACATCAATTATGTGTCCAGAAACAAACGTGGACTGAGTGGGACAATGCACTTTCTGCACTCCTGTGGATTACACAGTGAGTATGCCAAGTCTTCTTTTTTCTTCAAATGGTGCGAAGGTCACCCTATTCATAGTCGTTGTTTGCAGCCCGCACCCGAGCAGTCTTCACAAAGGTCGTGAAATTTGTGGATCCAAGTAGCACCAATCCGGAATCACGTATCCGCCCCTGGGTGAGGGATTGCGAATCTCTGGGAGACCGTGACCCAGGCGACATTGGTCTATGGTGCGGCATGACTGGGCGAAATGGGCTACATTCACCTCACAGCTATGGAGACCAGACCTTCGGTGTAATGTAACGTCAGCCTTGTGGCATGGCGAAGAAATTGCCGAACTGAAGGCTCTCCCGTCGGTCTCGGTCCTCCCAGCTTGATTATTGTTCCTACATGCATGGTTTTCACAGTGTAGCTTCAGCTGGTCTGGGGAACACATTGAAGTTAGATATATCTTCCATCAATGCGCATGAGACTGATTTTTGGGTCGTATAGGGCGGTGCCGCCCTGTCAATCACTGATGTGGTTTTGTACACCCTAGATTGACACGCGCCCCCTCCAATACTAAATCGTGCACCTCCAGCACTGAACTATATCCACCAAAGGTCAACAAGATCAGTAGGAACAGTTCAGAGCGCACCCAGTCCCCTGACTCAACATATTTTCTCATCAGGTGGGACAAGCGAGGTCCTCCAGTACAATTCAGCCTTAATTTGTTGTAAATGTCTTCTGAAAAGAACGCGATGAGCCCACCCAGTCGTCTACATCAAACGACAATCCTTATGGCTTTCCATAAGCGTGATGTTAATCCTAAAAGTGTAAAAGACTCCGCATGGCTTAGGGTCCGTCTGTCCTTGTCCAGAAATAGTTAGTAGTGCTCAGGCAGTTAAACACGAGCTATGCGGACTCCCAAGTGGTAATTCAGATGGTGCAGTATTGACAGTGCTTGAGTAGCGCTAACACCAATACTTCAGCATCCACTGGCTGTACTTGTATACAGTCAAAGGAGTTCAACACGTCGCTAGCAATGTGGTCTCTCGTCGGTCCACGATGAGGGGGGAGGGGGGGGGGGGCAGGAAGCACGCGCCCAGCTGCCCCGGCAGTGACAATTGTCGGCCAGTAAAGCTCTGGGGATGGGGATGTGGGGGTCAGTGGGCCAGGCGGCGGCGGTGGCTGGCTTGGAGTGGGCGGGAATATCGTCTGAGGCCGGCTGAGGCTCGGAGCTGCTCTGGCCGACACCACACCGGCAATAGCGGCCCCGGCCGGCACCCGAGCGGCCGACCGCCGTCACCGCCGCAGCTGCCGTCGTCACAGCCGCCGTCACAGCCGCCGCCACAGCTGCCACTGCAGCAGCCACCACAGCAGTCACCACTGCAGCCACAGCCACCGCCACAGCTGCCACTGCAGCAGTCACCACAGCAGTCACAGCCACCGCCACAGCAGCCACCACAGCAGTCACCACAGCAGCTACAGCCACCGCCACAGCAGCCAGCGCAGTCGCTACAGCAGACGCCACAGCAGTCACAACAGCAGTCACCGCAGCAGTCACAACAGCAGCCACCACAGCAGTCACCACAGCAGTCACAGCCGCCGCCACAGCCGCCACTACAGTCACCGCAGCAGTCACCGCAGCAGTCACTAGGTTGGATATATTCTTTAGGTCCAATGTCATATTTTAATTATGAGATGTACGGTGGAAACAGGAAATTGGGTGGATGAAAAGGGATTGACAGGGGTGAATCACGCATGTGTTGCGCGCGATTCACACGTGTGTTGCAATAGCGCGTGTGCTACTCGATCCACGAGTGTGCTACGCGAGATCGAGTGAACATGGCTAGATAGGCCGGGGTAGATAATTTCTTTAGAACGCAGGATATATTATTGATCAGGTTGTTTGAGTATATTTTTTCTAGTCTTAAAGTATATTTCCTTTATAGGCTTAACCCAGATGGCCCCTGCGGCTCTTATTAAGCCTGAACACGTGGTGACTTCATGTCTTAAGATCTGGCCACTGCGCCCCCCCCTCCCCGATCGGCCTGGCTTCGGCCGCACGGTAAGCATGGAGGTTCCATGTTTTCCCTACACTCCTATGGCGAGCATTTGAGTATTCCACACCTTCACTTGATAGCGCATTGTCACTGCCAGTGCGAGAGACATCGAACACAATGTATAGATGTCAAAGTCAAAGTCAAAGTCATTTATTAAGGCACTGCCACATTGTGGAACTTACGAAATACCTAGTCAATTGATCACATTCCTGCCATCACGTTAGATAAAATTGTAAAAGATAAAGGATAAAATCACATTACAATTTACGGACGGTGCAGCTTCGTAAAAATACCGGCTAGAAATTCATTCAGTTGCTCATGACATCCAATACAGACAAGCATTGCGACTCTGGTATGGTTCTTCACGCAGGTCACCTAGCTACCTAGTTGTATGGTTGAGGCTGATAGCACGCACGAAGGTAGCACGGCTAATTGTGTCGCGTGCTTGACCGGGAAGCGCATTCCACTGGAGAGTGGAGCGGTAGGAGAAGCCCCGCTGGGTGGCTGCTAACCTACATCGTTGCAGGTGAAGTGCCCCAGCATCGGTAGCACGAGTGCTTCTCTCCGACACAGCCGAGCGTTCAACAAACATTTCCCTGATGGCAGATGGGCAGTTCGCGCCGTGTATGGCTTTGTGTGCGTTGCACAGGTCACGGTGTCGCACCATCTCCTCAATCCTATCCCAGCCCAACTCGCGCAGAGAGGACGAGATGTGGTCGCGCTTCCGTCTTCCAGTGACTAGCCTAGCCGCGAAGTTTATGCACTTCTGCACTCGCTTCATGCGGCACGCATCTGCCCCACCCCATACGGAAAGGCAGTAAAGGATATGGGATGTGTTATGTGTTAGATGTGTTAATGCGAGTCGGCTGAGTCAGGTATGATTGTGCGTGTGCTGAGGCGCACTTCTTGAATCAGATACGTCCGTGTTGAGTGTTGAGTATGTACACCTGTTCAATCGTGTGTGACGGCGCAGTGTGCACGGTGTGGATATGTAAAGGATTGCAAATGTCAGCACGGTTCATGAAATTTGACGTTGCGGGGATATTCCGGAATATGTTTGAAATATGGATATTGCACCTAAAACACCTCGAGCAGGCCATGATCGGCCAGTAAAGCTCTGGGGAGGGGGGCGGCAGTCTCCGAATCTCATTTGGGAGAGGGGCTCAATATGTGGAGGAAATGAGATGGCCGTATTTGATTGCGTGAGCCCGCCCATAAGGGCTCGTGCTAAAATTGAATTGTTATGGAGTCGAGCAAACGCTGGTGATTGGGAGGGGAGGCTAAGGGCCTTGAAATGTACTAAATCAACACTCATAGACTGAATAGTCTCCCAGATGGAGTGACTACCAGTCTGCCGCTGCACTCGACCTCTGCTCACTGTGGCTCCCAGTTCCCAGCAGGCGGCCGTTTGTGCCATTGGCGGTACGGAGGGCTGGCTGCGGCCAACGGCGCACACCAGGAGCACCAGTCGCTGGTGCTGGCCTTGGTCACCTGTCTCCCGACACCAGGAGCACCGGTCGCTGGTGCTGGCCTTGGTCCCCTGCCTCCCGACACCAGGAGCACCAGTCGCTGGTGCTGGCCTTGGTCACCTGCCTCCGACACCAGAGCACCAGTCGCTGGTGCTGGCCTTGGTCCCCTGCCTCCCGACACCAGGAGCACCAGTCGCTGGTGCTGGCCTTGGTCCCCTGCCTCCCGACACCAGGAGCACCAGTCGCTGGTGCTGGCCTTGGTCCCCTGCCTCCCGACACCAGGAGCACCAGTCGCTGGTGCTGGCCTTGGTCACCTGCCTCCCGACACCAGGAGCACCAGTCGCTGGTGCTGGCCTTGACCGCCTACCTCCCGGCACCACACATGCATTAGCTGTAGCACCTACTCTTGCATCTGACGCACAAATCCTTGCCACACGTGGTCTAGCTGTAGCAGCTACTCTGACCATTTCCCACCACGTCTCTGTCCCACGTATTCCGGCTGTAGCAACTACTCTGACCATTTCCGACCACGTCTCTGTCTCACGTATTCCGGCTGTAGCAGCTACTCTGACCATTCCCACACACGTATTCCAGCTGTAGCACCTTCTCTTTCCTCTGACGCACAAGCCCATACCCCACGTGCTCTGGCTGTGGCAGCTACTCTGGCCATTGCCCCTCGTGTCCCTATCCAACATATGCCAGCTGTGGCAGCTACTCTGACTTCCGACGCACACGTCCCTGTCTCACGTATGCTGGCTGGAATCGCAAGATAACAAAGGGAAGTGTGGAACAAGCCGTCTTAATAAACCAACTTAATAGTCTGAAAAATCGTCCCAATTAGCTCCTGATTTACCGTCATAGAGTGGCAATTGACACTAGACAGAATCACCGTTTTGTACACCCAGGAATATAGGAATAAAACGATATTTCCCGATAATACCGGGACTGCTATTTCAGCCCTAGCAGTGGTGCGTGATTTTCGACCCCTTGAAGTGCCAGGGTGGGGGAGTCAAGTGAACCCCTCACCAACCGTTGCTTTGAGCTGGATGGACAGATGCGGTAAAGGTCATGGCCTAACTTCTTCTTAGCACTTTCAGAGCTACTCCGGACATTTTTATCCCTTCTTCTATTTGACCTTCCAGGTCAGCTCAAACAGGTTAATGTCGGATTGTGGCTAATCGCTCGGTCATCGCCGAAGTCTTCGCACTCTGGTGAGATAAATACTATTTCGTGTTTCAATATCGAACTGAAGACTGTCGAAGGCTGTCGTATCGCAGACTATTGAAGAATGAAGAATGCCACAACTAACGACTTTGAAGCAGATTGTGCTGAGGAGAAGGTGATGAGTCACCAAGGAAGGTGCAATTGGAAGGATAAGTGCTTGGAAAAAAAACTTAAATGTTCCAATTGTCAGAGATTAAAAAATAAAACTGTCCTCATTTTCTTGCATGGATTTGGAAGAAAACAAGTTTTCCATTCCATTTAGGCACCCTAATCACAACAAAACCTAAATCCGTGTACACACGCGCAGGGTTGAGTCACCTGTACTGCGTGACGGTCCATATTTTGGCCTACCGAGCACCTGCGACACGAATGCTTTTGGTACGCTTAAGATCATATGCCAGTGACCTGGCCTGCTATCGACTTTGAACTTAAAACATCATTCGAGGTCTTACTTTCCCACTACACTTTCAGGTTTCAAACATATTAATTAGGCACAGTCATACATAAAATCATCCATTTCAGAATGGGTGTTGTTTTATATAATTGTGAGCGGGCAAGTGCCCTATTGGCTTCCCCAATAATTTCAACTTATAACATGGGACCCTGTGCAATATGCTCCACCATGCATTTGGGTCAGTTCATTATCTTCATGTGTTGTACCCCCACACACAATAATGTTAAAAAAATCAGCTCCCCTCCATTTTAGCTTAGACTACAGGTTTGATGGAGTGACACCTGATGTAACTTCCTCTGTGGTTGCATTTTGTCCCTGTATCTTCTACCGCTTGGCAACAACAAATGTTTAAAGGCATATATAAAAGACGCATTGGGTCGTCCAATGAGTCGGCACCCCCGAAAACGCACCGGCTCCCGCAAATAAAAACTACTGGGGTTTAAAGTATGCGCCAGGGCCCTAAAAGTACATCGGGCCCGCAAAGAGGTCATGAAGTCACAAAAACAGGCCGGGCCGCACACAAAGCGACATGGTCCTAAGAAAGAACGCACCGGGGCGCTAAATAAACACCTTGGGCATTGGAAAACGCGTCGGCCACTCAAAAGCACTGTTTGTTCACAAAAATGCGGCAAACCACCAAAAAGGTTTGGAATAAAAAAAACGCGTCGGGGTCCTAAAGCATGCGCTGGGCCCTAAAGTAGATCGGTAGACGAAAAAAGCAACGGGACCCCAAAAGAACACTGCATGAGCGCGAGTGCCACGGTTCAATACCCAGTCTGAGAGCAAAGGCAAACAAAAAGATGAGGTACATGAAAGCTAAGAGAGGTATCCGGAATTATTTTCCACCGGAAAATATGGCAATTGGAGAGTTAACCTTCGAGTTTAGATCTCTAAATCTTCCCAGGCAACCTAATACGAAGCCATGCATGACGTCAATTATAGCACAAGGCGATCATCCGGCAACAATTAGCAAAACGTGAGGGTTGAGGTATGGCGCAGAAACGGCAGAAGTCGCCAAAAAAAACAACAACAGAAAACGCAGAAATGCACGAACGGTGGCGAGTGCATACGTGCATAAACGTTGTCATGGCGACTACCGGATGATATAGACTGCAATGCATGCAATTGTAAAACTGGGGGTGTGTTGAGCCGTCTCCAACTCCGTTGCCCTCCCCTTCTCTCCCCCGCTGGCGCAAATCCTAGGTACGCCCCTGATGAGACCGACAGTCACTCACATGAGCTTCTGCTGATGCTAAGTACGGAGGGTGCAACATCAGAACGCAGCGGTTATGGACCGAGTACGCCCCCATTACGCTTCTATCTAGATCATTTATTAAATAATACTCGGGTGTTTAGCAGCGTAGGATCAAGCGATCAACAAAAGGTTCTCAGTAATTTCATCTAGTCAGAAATATTGCACCTCCAGCTATTTGTACATACTTTCAATATACTGAAACGAAACAGCGCTCCCCCCTACCCTGGGACGAAACGTCACCAATATTTGGAGAAGCACGCCCCAATGGGGAAACGCATTTTTATTCAAATTCTGGCTTGTCTTGCTGGTCTTGAAGTAAGATTTTGCACCAGAATCGTGCATTCAGCCAAATACTATGCAATAGGAATAATTATTGCGTTCGTATAGAGCTTTCCGTTTGAATGCGCATATGAGAAATTGAGGTAAGTTGAGCCAATTTTTGCTTGAGAGGGCCTTGAGCGCATATGGTGAGGCAGATTGATTATTTGTGCACATATTCTTTTTAAAAAAAGTGATCTTTTGGACGGAATATTTGTATCCAACAATTCTAAATCAGTGATATTTTGAGTTGCGTGTAAAGAAAGCATACAATACCAAGGTGGAGTTGACATCAAAAGTAACGTTAAGGATTATACTTAAAGTTTCGGCCAGGGGCCATCGTCAGGAGTGACGATGGCTGGCATAGTAATAAGATAACCACGTGAAGGTCGTACACAAACCCAGGAGCATCTAAGAGCCATTCTTCGTTGTATTAAACAATATTTTGAGTTCTTCTGACGTACCACCCTTGTCTTAACTTACCCCGAGCGTGGGGAAAGCTGATCCTAGTGGTGGAGTAAGTTGACCATAAACCATATTTATGTAAACAAATGCTGTGACGACTACTGGGGAGTGTTACTTCTAGTGTTGCAGGCTTTTTGTGGTCACTTTTTTCCATCTCACATGTTCTGGCGGAAAACATGAAAGCTATCAGAAAATACCACATAATATACTTCGACCTATATTTTCACCGCCTTTTCTCTGGTATTGTCACACCATAACTGATCACAGAACAATCTGCTCAAGGACAATAGGATGAAAGATAATTTCATGCCAATTTATGTCATGCTTCATGAGAAAAACAGCAGCGCGCAATGCATTGATAGGCCACTGCTCATCCACGGCTCATCTTGCCCCGGTCGCGATAGCTCAACTAGCGCCATACCCACCTCATTTCAGATAAAATATGGGTGCCCATCTCCTGACTATCCCACCCCAAAGTGGCTTTGGTGGATGTCAAGAGAAAACACATGCCTATAATTGTGTGCTATGATCCAAAGCCTTCCTGTTACCAATTAAGGAACATAAAACATTTTTAAGTGAAGGAAAAATTACTTCAGACCTTAAGAAACACATTTTTGTTCAGGGTTCACAAGATATCTACCGCTCCTGGCGCGCCGTCCAACCAAAAATGAAGACCTTCTTCGAACTGTCGGCAGCTGGCTTATGAGTTCTCATGACACCATAGGGGGTGGGATAATTGGGGTGGCTCAACTTACCTGCGTGCTCAACTAACCTCACTTTCCCCTACTTCTTTCCTCACCACTTCCAATGGCATCACACATATCTGTTGAAGTATAAAAACAAATGTATGTAATGAAATAGTACATATTCTAACTTGTATCGAGGAACTTGACAATATATGCTATATGCTAACTGTATGCTAACAATATATGCTATATATTCTAACTGAAGCATACTAGCGGATGTGGTGGGTGGTGGGGAGTGTTGACCACGACCCCGGTAAGCCGACCGACTTAAACCAAAGAATTGTGACTTCGCGAAACTACGGTCATTCAAAACTAGGAAAATGTTGTGAGCATAAATGTATTTGTGTGCATTTCTACTGCTTAGCGCATTCCAATTCCGTTGAGCTTGCAAATATCGTAGACAAATCAGTACATTTTTGGTTGCGGAAATAAATTTGGCGCCCTGCCAAGGCCGGCAGCCGATCGGTCAGGCGTGTCTGACATCACCTGGCTGAGGGTCAGACGTGTCCGGCTCACCTGGCCGAGCGTCAGGCGTGTCCGGCTCACCTGGCTGAACACGGGCCGGCTGTAGTGGTGCGCCGGGTGGGTGGCCATGCTGGCGGCGGCGGCCGACGCGCGCTGCTCCTGGTGCAGGCCGAGCAGCTCCTGAATGGCGAACGGCGAGCGCTGCGGCGGCGACGCCGGCACGGCCGCGCCGGCCGGCACGCCGAGCACGGCCGGCGCCATCAGGCCGGGCCGCTCCGGCTGCAGCACGTTCATCATTGTCGGCCACACGGTCAGCACTGACCGGCGGCGGCGGCGGCGGCCGGCGGCCGTGCGCGCGCGCCACGCCAGTACCGGCTCGGTCGGCGCGGCGCGCTAAGTGGGGCGATCGGCCCGGCTCGGCTCGGCCCGCCACACCTGAGTTTGTCGCAGCTGGGCGCGGTCGCGCCGGCGGGCCGCAGACGTGCCGGTGGGCCGCGTGCGCGCACGCCGGGTCGCAGCGTCTGCGTGCCGGTAATTGCCACTTCTGCGGCGGTGTCCGGCCAAACTAGCCGTAAATCTCGCAGTGCGCGGCGCGCTGCTCATACGCCGGCCTATTACCGGCCGCTGTCTCCTCACGGTGCAGGCTCCGCCCTCGGCCGGCCGCTGGCCAATCGGCGGCCGGAGCCGCCAGCCGACGGACGGCCCCGTAATTAGCTTGTTAGGGGGCGGCGAAAGTGAGCCGAGCCCAAATTTCGTCGGTGCATGTCCGGCGGGAGGTGATTATCAGGCAGGTGTCCATCTGAACCATTAATTGAAGCATGTACAAAGACTGCTTCGCATGATTTATCACTCGCTCATGGCTCACCAGAGTAACTGGAAAAGATCACAGATCAAGTGAGCCGAACACCCACAGTTTTGTTTGTATTTATGGGCCGTAGACCCGAAAAAACAGGAGCGGCAAAAATTCCCCTAAAGAGGAGGCGTCGATGTTAACATGGGAATAACTTGCTTAACGGAGTGTTCCGTCGTAGGCACGTTTCGTTTTGTGTTTGCGTGCAAGTTTCTCTGTACGGGCTCATTACACGGGCACTTTTTAGGCGTGTCTCCGGCGCGTCGGATGGCATGTGCCACTTCGGATATAGGAAGTTGGTTGGCTGGTGCTGGCGCGTCAAAACCGGAACATTCAAATTAATTGGAGCTGTCTATTCTTGAAGCGTCTGTACCCGTTGCTCCGCACAAGTCATGGCTGGAGATTTAGGGTGCGGCGGGGAACAGACCCCTTCGAACTTGGCGCCCTGCTAATATTTATTGTCACTTCCCCATTCAATGTGAAAATTTACGGTGCCCGTCCTCCCTGTAGGGCTCGGGTGGATGCTGAAGGCCTTGTATGTAGCGTGTTCTTCACTGAACCCCAAACCTGCTTGGGGTAGGGAATACTGCCTATCCCTGTTCATAGTTTCATGCATCACAATCGGTAATTATGATGCAATACTGTGGAATAATATAATAATACTTAACAATGAAATGCTACAGTATGTAAAAAGACACCTGAACGAACTATACAGTTGGTAAGGAAAATAATACAAAAAGGGTCTTCGAGTCAGGATAAAATGAAGTGAGTGAGTGAGTGACATAATGAAGAAGAATGCAAACTTTATAAAAGAAAAGAAAAACAACCAAACCAAACCTAATCTAACATAGCTTAACTTAACCTGGTCTGACCCCTTTCTCATATTTGTTTTAAATATCAACGAAAAATTATTTTAACTATTCCTGAGCACTCTAAGCCGCAACAATACCTTAGGTCACTTCACAATCTTCTTGAATCCGACGATTTCGGCACGATAAATTCCGTTATCATGGCAGGTACGGTTTGTGGGTCCACACAGTCAGTAAATTAAGATACTTCAATGCATGCTTAAGTTAACCGCGTACGTGTAATTCGTCTTTCTGTAGAAAAGATTATGTAGCATATAATTGATTGCAGTATTAAGAGCAGCTTATCACGTTTACATTACGCTATTAGCAACAATGTTCAGATGCCACATTACATGTCCATTGTTCACAGTGGAGGAGTTTGGATTCTTGAAAGAGTACGAGGGCAGGGAGAAATATTGCTTCCAAGAATTAGTTTGAAGCGATTCCCTCTGATCTCTCACAGGAATGTCGAATCTCATAAAACATCGTACAAAAACTCCTCCTGGGGTACAAGACAAAAGCCCTTACAACAAGGAAGCAACACGAGCTGCGACAAATGCATTGGACACAAAATAGTTCGCCCCTTGGTGCGCCTATGATTCACCAATATTCAGGAGGAATAACATCACGGCGTTTTCAGCGCTAATCATGGGCAGCACCACAAGAGTGCGGCATGAAAATTGTTCAGCCTTATGCTCAACAGTCCACTTAATCGGCTTGTCTCTTTCCACTCCGACCGATGAGGCCGAGAGATATCCGCCTGCACAAATCCTCCTGTGCACGCTGGGCTCCAGGTAACTGGACGGCTTAGGCAGGGCAGGTGCCCGGATGTGGAATCGCTGCTCGGCTGATTACCGCGGCCATGCGCTTTTGAAGACGCGTCGAATGTGTGTTTGATGGCTGCCGCCGTCA
The DNA here is from genome assembly GCA_034440615.1 of Ashinkailepas kermadecensis. Taxonomy (NCBI): domain Eukaryota; kingdom Metazoa; phylum Arthropoda; class Thecostraca; family Neolepadidae; genus Ashinkailepas; species Ashinkailepas kermadecensis. The sequence goes on along the minus strand of JAOTOM010004650.1, from coordinate 144,604 downwards.
TCATCACGCAAGATCCAGGAGTGTGTCAGTTTTCCGCTCAAACTCGGGGTCTGGCAGACGTGGAGTGATCCGCGGATCAGCGCTAAGCCGGCCAATTTTGCAGCCAGCGCAGATGTGTCTCAATTGTTGCTGCCTCGATGCAGTGCAGCCACACAGCAACGAATTGTGCATTCATTTGGAGTGTTCGCTTTTCATGTCCGCATGGGTTTCTTCCTCGCAAGGCTGATTTCTGATTTCTGTGTCGTCCATTAGAGGGGCATGGGGACCAAGCCAACCTCTGTAGACGTAATTTTAATGGCAACAACACTACATTTTACCCCCATTTCAAACTTGAAATCAATTCAACGTTTTATGAGTATGGTTGGTGTGTAGTTGGAGTATGGTTGAGTATGGTTAAATGAGTATGGTTAGTAGCCTATCAGAAAAATAGGTACACGAGTATCAAAACACATTGCATATGGGATCAATATGGTAGCCAGGCCCATGCAGCACCCGGTTGGTGCTGCATGGGCATTGCAGCACCAACCGGCTTTGCTACATCAAATGTAACATGTCCTGCTAATACTTAGTGATGGTAGCATAATTTTTTCCTCAAAATATGGAGATTTTCCTCCTCTAATTCGACATCGGCAACCAAACGCAGACAAATAAAGCAAACGACTTTCAATTGCATTCTTTAAGGAAAAACCATGGGTATGATTTGCCACCACGGGAAGTAGGTGGGTACATCCTTAAATGCCTATGTAGCAGGGGAGAAAAATCGTAATCACTTGAAGGGGCGTTTGTTTGCCCTCTCAACTTGCAGCTATCTCCAAGCATGAACACTTCCATTCCAACTTTGCCCAATGATGATTATGAAAATATTACTCTTTCCAGATAAGCATGCCTAATTCCTGAGGAAGATGGTTCCAGAGCACAATCATAACACAGGCATAAAACTAGCTATTTTTATTAAAGAAAGCAGCATTTCCACATTCTAATGATTTTTAGGCAAGTTAGATGAACATAATCCTAACTACATAGATCTAACCACATAAAGTTGTATCGAAGTTGTTGATTCACAGCATGCAACTTTGGCCCAGCCGGGCAAGCGTACCCAGTTGAATGTTGATGTGCCACAGCTTACTATTTCTGTGATACTTCCAATCGACTTCTATAAACCTTTCCTACGGCAGATTTTTCATCCAAACACTGTAGGAGATGGACAATGTGTCATGCTAATCTAGTAGCAGTAACCGGCCGCATAGTGAAATAAAGCCCTTGAGTTTTCCAACAGGTTCCACGACGGTGGAGAGGAATATGTAAGCGGCAATGAAGCCGACATCAGAGTTAATATCATACAGTATTGGCACTGATGTCGGTATCATATAGTATTGGCACTGATGTTGGTTTCATTACCGACTTTACCGGATCTTCCGTTGTGTTTTATCCGTTGTCCATGTGGACCGCTTTTGCCTTGTCAGTTTGAGATGGAAAGTATTTGGGAAGAGGAGACTTCATTTATCGATGAGGGACCCATGGGCGCTGATTTATGTCCATTTGGAGTCACGTAATCTTGGCTCCCTCCTCTCCCTTGTGTTTTCATAGTTTTTGTACCGAGGAGCATGGAATCCTACGGGTAAGCGCTCAGTACTTTTGCCTATTGACCGTATTGCAATACATGCACCATTGAATATTTCATAAATGTATACCCATGCTTGAGCCTCTCCGAGATTTGGCTAAGTTCTTCTGATCATAGTAGATTCCATCACGGAATGTCGACTTGATAGATTGTATGCAGTTCACCATGGAAATGCTTATCTCCTATAGAGGATTCTAATATCTTGACAAAAAGGCGCAAACTTCCCGACAAAAAATGAACGTAAACCAACCAGAGAAGGGCCGGTTCTATGCTTTGTTGTACCTTCATTTTTATCAATGATATTCATGATTGTCCCTCATCGCTGACCGTTCCTTTCTACATCTGACACTTCGCCAAAAGGAAGCTGATAACACTGGAAACAGTACTACCAACGAGCAAAAACATTTGTTTTTCATCAACCATCGTCCAGTTCGCCCCCACATTTTGCGCAAGAGTCATAAACAAATTGTATCATTGGGAAACACGATTGTGTTTCACCTCTATTTATTTTATTTTCAGGTATGGTATGTAGGTACAGCCGGCCACGGAAATTATTCCAATACACCTTTACAATGGCTGGTCACCAGGAACGTATGATTTGACGCGTCACATCAATTATTGGTAGGCTGTGCCGCTTCACAGCAAGTATTGGTAGGCTATGCCGCTTCACATCAATTATTGGTTGGATGCGCCGCTTCACAGTTATGCGTGATATGACAGTCTACCAGGCTGACCAGGGGCCAGTGTCACAGCCATAGGAATTCGCTTGTGTGGTCGTCACGTGGCCATTTGACCTGCAGCCATGAAGTGAGAAACACGGGTCTGTGCTGTTCCTACCTTGCATTCCTCAGTCGACCAAACAACATTGGCAGTTCAGTGAGCAGGCTACCACTGGACTCCTGTCGATGGGCAACAATCGATCATCAATAACAATCAATCAGCAATGGATGGATTCCCTGTATTTCCTGCCAATAATTGCTGTGGAACGGCACAGCCTACGTTCCTAGCGGAAAGCCAAAGTAAAGGTATACTGTAAGATACTTTAGTGACCGACTGTGCCATCATTTAAAACTGCATAGCACAGTAAGCGAATGCTGCCTTTCAACCCGGAAGGTTGAATGGCGACTGATGAGGGTAAGCAAGGTAGGTCACGTGACGAGAGTTATGACCGAAGTGTGAAAGCTGTTTTTGTTTGATATTTTGTCTGTATAATTTGCGCTTTATATATTTTGCGATTACATAATTTGGGTGTTCGATATTTTGTGCCCCCGATATTTTGCAATCTGGATATTTTGTTTTCGATTTTCATCTACACGATATTTTGCACTTCGAAAATCTGTCCGGAAGTCATCCCTGATAACCGGGAAATGGCAGGAAAATGAGAACACGGTGGCACAAAATACTACCGCCACAAAATAATGCCGTATCAAATACAAAGAAAAATGGAACAAGAGTAGCATAAAAGCCACACAAAGCGTATCGGCGTACCATTATCGTCGTGCTCTCACAACTCCTATGGAAAATTTAATCTCACCGCCACTGTCGGGTTGACCCAAATCTAGAATAGAACGGGAAACGCATTTTGGCTGCGAAGATGGCGGTCAACTCCAATTCGCCCTGTCCAGATGTGCGGCACACTGGCCGCGACACCGGGCGGTGGCCGGGCGGCTGTGTCGGCTGATGATGCGCAGCGGCCAGCTCTGATCGTGGCGTCCCTGCCAGCGTTGTCAGCAGAGCGCCCCTCATCTGGCACCGCTCCTCTCCGGCGTACCGTGCCCTCCCGATCGATAGCGAGCCCCGCCGGCCCGGCAGCTGCCACTCTCGCCGCTAGGTGGCAGTGGTCCACTCCCCGGTGGAGGATCGTCCACCGCGAGCAGCGGGACCGAGCCGCGTGCAATTCCACAACAGGTTCACGGGTAGCCTGTGGCAAGTCAGTGGCACATCGACTGGCGAATCCAGGGGACACGTGGGCCATTGCCTTCCGAAACTGTCTTAAGGGGGCAAGCTGCCTTCTGCCTCCTAAGCGCGACTACAAATTGACCTCATGATACCAGTTCGATGGTACACACAAGGGAATGTTAAAAAAATAATCTCAGTGGGACGACTGAGACAAGGTATGCACGGCACCAATTAATTCTGTCGGGATCGACGAATTTCCTCCCTAAAAACTGAATATATTTGCTGGGGGTCACCCAAGATAGCGTGCTGAAATATACCTTGACAAACAGGGAAATGTTCATCAAAATGCACCAAGCCGAATGTGCAGCATATTCCTAAATACAATAAAAGTTAATTATACCTGCACATGCAAAACACCCCGCCAATATGAAAACCTTGCCACGTCAATGCTGCATGAGGTCAGTGGCGTAGCCAGGATTTGGACCGGAAGGGGACATCTGCAGAGGACCCCTTACCTACCGAGGTCCCCCCGCTTTTCCGAAACTCCTCGAATTTCGGTCACTTTTTTCGAACGGGCCTAAATATTTATATTTATGTATGCATATACTTATATATATATATATATATATATATATATATATATATATATATATATATATATATATATATATATATATATATATATATATATATATATATATATATATATATATATATATATATATATCAAGCAAACAGGTTAATTGCGTTGCAAAATAAGGCACTACACGCTGGTGTCAATAATGCGAGACCTGCAAGTAAGGTCCAACAGTCAGGTAAAGGTAATGTAAATCAGAAAGAAAAACACCATGTAGCTGCCGAAAACAATCAAGAAAAGAAAACTTATTACGGAAAATAAAGGGACGTTAGCACATCTCTAATGAAGGCACGATATAATATGAGTAAACTCTAATCAGTAAAAACACGAATGTTCATCTCCATGGACACAAATGCTTCTTTCTGTTACCCACTACGTTCATACATAGTTTAGTAGGGAGGGTGTTCATGATAAGGGTGGAGCCCAGTGCCGCAGCCAGGATTTTTATAAGGCTGGCCGACCCAAAAAAATACAGTTACACAGAAAGCTCTTGGCACGCGAAGCGCGCGAAAATTAAGGGTTTTGCGTGGAAAAATATCAAAATGTCTTGTTTTATCTAGTGTATTTTTGGTTCATAGGGGGTGGGCTCCCGTGCAACCCCCTTGGCCTTGGCTGTGCCGCTGATGGAACCCATATTGTTGCGCCTTTTCAACACCGTCATAATTTTTCAAAATGAGGCGAGAATAGTAGTGGGTAAGGTTAGTGCAAGATCTAGGGACAGGGGAAGGACTTGCAACCAGCCTGGCCAACCATGCCCCACACAGCATCCTGCAAATTAATATTTTTTCTTTCTATTTGCTTAACCGATGTCACCCGGGTCCGGGACGAAGCAACTGGCACCGCTAGTGTGGCCATCATCACAGCTATCGCTGGGCTGTTTGTTTCGCCATCGCCGGAGCGACCATAGCTGCTGGAGCAGCTGTGGTCAGGCCACTGGGACAGCTGTGACAGCTTGGGTGGTCGTCACCGCCAAGACGGCTGTGGTCGTTGGGGCGGCCGCCGCCGCTGAGGTGGCGGTGGGTGACCGTCGCAGTCCTTGACAGCAATTGTGGCTCTCAAGAATATCTTATCTCTGAGGCTGGCCCTCATTATTCCTCGCACCCGTCGCCGGTTCTCAAAGAATCTCATAGCTCTCAGAGGGCCCAGAACCCTCAGGTGCCAACCATAAAGCCCAGGAACATCCCAGTCCAGTCCTCTCTGGCTCTCAGGGGACCTATTCATCCCTCTCCATCTTGCATGTGCCTTTCCTAGTCCTCGACAAACTTGTCTAGCTTCCAGGTGAATACTGCAGCTCCTGGACAGGTCTCATAATTTCTAGCAAACATCACGACCTCTCGGAACTCTTCTTAGCTCTCAGGTGGCTCTGTTCCTCCCTCAGCTTACCTCCAAAGCCTCAGGAGCATCACAATCCGGTCCACTCTAGCTTTCAGTGGACCTCCTTAGTCCTCGACAGCAATGACATTTTACCTCTGAAACTGGCTCTTAGTATTCTTCACAACCATCGCTAGCCCTTCGGGACTGAGGGCTTTAGATCTCAGGGCCCTGTTCTTCCAAGCCTCTTGGGCATTCCAATCCAGTCCTCTCTGGTGCTTAGTGACCATTTTCAATCGTCAGGGGTCTTCTCCAGCTGTTGGGGGCCCTTCCCAGTCCTTGATAGTCGTTCTAGCTTCAAGAGCTTTCTAGCCCTACATTCGCCCTCAGCATTCCTCACAAGCATTTTAGCCTTACGGACTCCTCTTAGCTCTCAGAGGGCTCTGTTAGCCCTCAAGGGTCCCATCAAGCTGCTACGGGCCCTTCTAGTTGTTGACAGCTCTTGTGGTTTCAAGAAAATTATAGCTTTGAGGCTGGCTCTCGATATTCATCACCTCAATCGCCAGCCAACAGCGATTTTTTTCCTCTCAGGGAACCTTGTTCATCCATCAGGGACCGCTCTCAACCTTAGAATAATCCAAGTCCATTCCTCTCTGACTTTCACGAGATTCTCTTCATCCCTCAGGGCCCTCTCCTGCATTTAGGAGCCCATCGCAGTCCTCAATAATCCTGTCTAGCTCTCATCTCGGGGGAATCTTAGACTTAAGATGGGCTCTCACCAGTCCTCCACAGCTCTTGGGCGTCCTGTTCATCACTCAGGGGTCCTTTCAAATCCAAAGAACATCCCATACCGGCCCTATCTGGCCATCAGACGCCCCGTTTATTCCTCAGCTGTTAGCGGCCCATCCCAGCTGAGACTGCTCTTTCCAGCTGGCATGGGCATTACAGCTGTCGGGCGGGCCCCCATTGTCTTTACGGCCCTTGCCAGCCCTCAGGGTGGACGTCTTCAGGTATCAATGGCTCTTTCAACACAAGCTGTTAGATGCGTATGCACTTTTTCTTCGGTTATATCTCTGCCCCGCAGTGCGGTCGCCTGGAGGGCCCCATGGGGATCGCCAGGGGGTGGGTGCTCCTTGACCCCTTGGACACGCCACTGCTTTTTATCAATCCGGGGTCCTTCCATGGGCTTAGTGGCTCTTTACGTAGCACCGGGAACTCTCCACTTCGGCCCGGATCGTCTCCTTAGCTTGGGGGCCTCTTTATCGGCCTGACTGCCCGCTGTCAGCTCTGATCTCCTCTCCATCAGCGTGAGCCAAAGCCGGCCCAGTGGCTCTGCACGTCCGGCCCGGGGCCTCCATCAGTCGGAACAAGGACCCTCTTTCACGGCTCAGGACACTCTCCGTCCGGCCGAAGTCCCCTTTTCAAAAGTTTGGATCTCATCTATCACCCAGGGGACCCCTGTGCGGTTTCGGCTCAGGGGCCCTTCATACCGATTCTGGACCCTCTCCGACGGTCCGGGATCCTCCCGCGACTAGGATCCTCTTCGTCGGCGCAGGGGCCCTCCTTAGCGACCCAGGGCCTCCTCTGCCAGGCCAGAGGCCCTCTTCAACAGTTTGGCCCCCTCCATCAGGCCATGGGCCCTTGTACGCCTTTCCCCATTCGTCGTCCCAAATGTATTTTCTGACAGCCCGAGGTCCTCTCAGGCAACTTGGGCCCCATCCGTCGTCGTCGTCGTCTTGGGTCCTCCTTGACAGCCCACAGCCTTTTCCGGCAAACCGGAGGACCCTTTTCAAGCACTTGGACCCTGTCCATCAGGTGAGGGGCCGTTTCTCGGCTTGGTCTCCGCCAACAGTCCAGGGGTCTTTTATATTGGCTCGGGCCCTCTCCGTCAGCCGGGGACCCTTCCAATTATCTGGGGCCCCTCTGTCGATCTAGAAGCCTTCACATTAGCCCAGCCAAGCACCCTCAACATCATCCTGAGGGTACTCTCTGTTGACTCTGGCCCTCTTCCTCGGCCCGGGACCCTTTCCGTCAGCCTGGGGCCGCTTTGGTCGGTCCAGGGGCCCATCACGTCGTATAGGGGACCCTTACGAACCTCTTATAGCGACGTCCTGAGGGCCCCCTCCAGCCCTCCAGGGGGATGGTTGCCCCCTTCGCCCTCCTTGGCTACGCCACTGACTGAACCACACTGCTATCAACTCCTCCGCTACCCCTCCTGACATCCTGCGACTGACTCGCCGCACTAGCATTGCCTACAATGGATCCCACTATTAATCCCCTAATGTATTTCACCTCCCTTGTCAACACCTTCACCTGCGTAATCAACTGTTCAAGCTGCTCGCCACAGGCAACTTCCTCCATTTCCTCCATTTTGGTGACTTTTATGTATTGCTTTTGTTTTCCTATTCTACTTAGACTTACATAGACCTGCAAATAGATTTCCGAAGCCACTGGAAAATGTGACGCACCACATTTGCTGAGTCAATTTATGTTCTAATTGGAGATAACAGGAACTTGAAGTGAAATCCATTTAATCCAAAGACTACCTATACTAGAAAATGACAAGAGGCTAAGAGAAATTAATCAAACTCTAGTGAAACTTAGATTACTTCTACAAGCTGCCAATTTGTATAGTATAAACGGAGTTCCGAACAACACCTTGAATGTCACCACAGGTTTTCGAAGAAGTTAGCAGAAATCAAGCGAATAATATGTAGGTATATTGTCTCCTTGATGTATCTAGAAGAATGAATCGAACATTAGAAAGCGAATGCATCAAATGCAAATAATATTACCAACAAACCATAAACAGAGCATAAACAAAAGAAAACAGCGAACTAACCATCCATTAACCTAAACTTCTCTTAAGACGTAATAATGAACTCTTCTTTCTTCCCATGGTAGCCTCTGCCAATTCCCCCTCAGCCTTCGGAGTAGCACGAATACGTCCGTCTGGAAGGACAGAACCGTGAGTGACCGCACAGATCCAACTGAGTGAACGAGTAGGAGATAAGAGTAGGAACAGGCGTAGGCATGAGTGCTGCCCACTTGGGGACGGGGACGCGTCTCCTAACTTTGTGAAAGTTAACATTACGCCCATGGCGTTGCATGTAGAAAATCACCAAATACCCCTCGTCCCCCTGTCCCAAACACATGCCAATGACCATGGGCTTGGCAGGACGCAGGCACGGGGATGGGTTGAAATGCGATTAGAAATAGCAGGAGCAAAATAAGGCGTAACCTCCTTCTATCCGACTACGGGAACTTATATCCACCTCTACCTACACATACATTGTCTCAATCCCTGTCTGCGACTAATCTCACTAGTCATATCCTGCACCTATCAGCAGATACACACCTAATTTCACAATCAGATGCACATGTAAACACAAAATGGTACTCTCCTAGCGGTCGTTCCGCCTCCTTCCCTGGTTGCGACCTGCGCGGTAGGATGACAGAAATCTGCGGTATAAGCCTGACAGTTAGCATGGTTGAACCAAGATAATCGAATCACCGTCCCCGGGCTGGGGGACGAGTTGGCCAACTGTCCTCTGCCCTTTGCCCTCTGCCATCACTGTGTGCGCCACAAATCCAAACACTCCAGAGCAAGAGTCAAAATTCGCCGAAGTAAGCGGACACCCGGCTACATGTAAGCCCGACCGACACCCTGAAAGCCCTCCTGGGACCGTGACCGGACGGAGAGCGATATTTGAACGGGTGGACCGACACCCTGAAAGCCCTCCTGGGACCGTGACCGGACGGGGAGCGATATTTGAACGGGTGGACCGACCAACCCCCGGGACCGTGACCCCCGGGAGGGAGAGGTTTTTTTAAAGGGGGGGCCGACACCCTGAAAGCCCTCCTGGGACCGTGACCGGACGGGGAGCGATATCTGAACGGGTGGACCGACACCCTGAAAGCCCTCCCGGGACCGTGACCGGACGGGGAGCGATATTTGAACGGGTGCCACTGGATCGCACAAGGCGCAAATCGCCGGCGTTACTCGTCTGACCTTCCTCCGGAGGCGTCGCCCGTCAAAGTGGCCAGACTGCGCGGCTACCTCGTCAGCGAGCGGAGCGTGTTTGCGGGCCGTCCTCGGACGTGAGTGGGTGTTTTCACACTGTATCAGCAAACACCGTCGCGCTCGACAATGCACCCGGTCACGACGAAAAGCGGTCGGCGGCAGCTGCGGCTGCGCGGGCGCTGCCACCAACAACACAGCCGGCGACACCTGTCTCGGCTGCGTCGAGTGTTTGCGGCGTCGTCTCGGCTCGACGTGCGAGCAGTGGCTGTGACACGGCCCCGACCAGACGCTCGAAGGACTGTGACACGGTTCGACCAGACGCTCGAAGGACTGTGACACGGTCTGGCCAAACGTTCGAGGACTTGACACGGCCCCGCCAAACGTCCGGGGACTGACGCATCTCGGCCAAGCATCCGATGACTGTGAAACGACCAGGCAAACGCTCGAGCATGACTGTGAGACGGCCTAGACAAACGCTCCAGCAGGACTGCGAAACGACCCAGACAAACGCTTGAGCAGGACTGCGAAATGACCCAGACAAACGCTCGAGCAGGACTGTGACACGACCCAGAGAAACGTTGGAGCAGGACTGCGAAACGACCCAGACAAATGCTCGAGCAGGACTGTGAAACGACCCAGACAAACGTTGGAGCAGGACTACGAAACGACCCGGACAAATGCTCGAGCAGGACTGTGAAACGACCCAGACAAACGCTAGGGCAGGACCGCGATCCGGTGCGGCCCGGCAGGGATGGGACATAACCAGAGCCCGCCACCACCACAAGTGGAAGCAACCGCAGCCATTCTTTCCGACGACCATGTAGTCAAACGAACTTCGCGCAATTCGACGATAATTTTGGGTGGGCAACAATAACCTAGGAATACGTTGGTTGTCATTTCATTTTTTTTTCTTTTAAGGACTGGTTGTACTCTGTTTGTGGACGGTACACCTTCCCTGAAAAAAAACCTAGAGCATTTCGCCGAATTCAAGAATCACTTAACTTTTGTGAGAGGGAGATAAGCGGAAACGGGGCTAGGGTGCCAAAAACCGGACACTCAATTTTTTTTTAGAGTCCACTGAAATATCCATAATTATGCTATAAGTGATTGGTTAGCACCAAAATTAGAACGTTTGAAGTCGTCTGAATGTCTGCGCATCAGTGTCCTGAAATTGACTTTTTGTACAGTGGAGAGGGAGAGGAGTGATATGGAAAAACTAACTCGTGCAAAAATGTGCAAACACAAATCGATAACGCTTACTAATAATCGATTTTCCATTACCTTTGTTGCCTGTTTGATGATGGTGATGTTATCATTAGTGTACCTGCTGTCTTTGCCAGTGGGCGGTGCTGCTGCCAGAGGCTTTTAAACGCTTTTAATGACCCGAAGCTCACTAATAAACTGAACTAAAAATAGTAAAAGTGGTGCTTAATGATGCCGAAAGGAAAACAAGTGATGCAAAAACAGTTGTCGTTAAGTGTGGACCTGAACTCAAATTTCAGAAAATCAGGACTTCAGTTTTACAATTCGTATATTGGGCGCGGCCGGGCATCCGAGTGGCATATCACGCGGCAAAGGCGCCTCAAATTTCGCTGGGTCACACGGGATAGCAATGCGCTTAAGAGGAATATTAACAAGTATCCTTTTCAGATGCTACTGGAATTACATGCAAGGGTGGAGGACTGGCTGGATGCGGTGCACAGCGGCAACATGCTGCCTCTCCAGGGCCGGCCCGTGCTGCCCAGCAGCGAGCACGTGCTCAGGTTATGCTTCTTTCTCCGATCCGTCGACCGAACGTCCGGCAAGAGGTCCGAGTCTAAGAACGAGCTGCTCCAGCTCGTCATCAATGGGATGACAAGGCTGTGGAAAATGGTCAACATCGAGACCGTCACAGGCAAGAACCTGCAGATCAAGGTGGAGAGGCTGCTCACCGAGTACCAGAACATCAAGAGGGACAGCCAGCCAGCCAGACACACCGTGATGGCCGACATCAAGCGGAAGCTCCATGGGCTGGTGTAGACGGTCCCGGGCCGATGAAGAGCGCCCCGAGTCGATGGAAAGTACCAACGGGCAGAGGCTGAGGACCTCGGGCCGGGCCAGAGTGGAGGGTCTCTGGGCAGACGGAGGGGTCCCGGGTCGGTACAAGGCCCCCGGGCCGACACAGAGGGCTCCGGCCAGCAAAAACAGTCTCTGAGCAAACGGAAAGGAGCCCTGTGGGGACGGAAAGGCCACCTGAACCGACGGACAGGGCCCTTCATCCGACAGAGGGCTCCAGTCACCGGAAAGATCCAGAGTCATCGGAGAGGGTCCCGAGACGACATGAAAGGCACCTGGCCGATGAAGGGACCCAAGCCGACATGAAGGGCCCCGGAATGACTGAGGGGGCCTCGGGTCATTGGAAGGACCCTCGGCCTGACGGAGGGCCCCGGCAAATAAAGAGAGCCCCTATGCCAGCGGCGAGGGCTCCTGAGTAGTCGAAGGGCCCATGTCACTCAAAGGGGACTCAGTCTACCAGGGACCTTTAAGATGCGTGTTCCCTCTTAGGAAAATCCTGTGTGTGCCCCTGTGTCCAAGGGCCCTTCATATCGGCTCAGAACCCTCTCCGGTCGCTGGGAACCCTCTCCACCGGCCCAGGGGCACTTCACGTCGGCCCAGGGTCCTTCGGCCGACGTGAAGGGCCCCTGGACGGACGCATTGTGTGTTTGCCCCCCACCTGGGCCAAGCACAGCCAGGAGCATGGGGAGGGGCATGATCCCATGGTCCCCGGAATCCTGATTCTGAATATGTCCATTATTGACGTCCAGTTCTGTCTTGTAAGAAGGAACCTGTCTCTCAAAGGGATTTCATATTACAGATGATTTGTGGTTTCTGCGAATTTGGATATTCTATTAAAAAAATGTTGCCGATGATATGCCCTTGCTATAAAATCCATGGTGCTCTCATTAGCTGAATTATATGTGGAATGTTTGCATTAACATGGGAAGCTTGCTTTTCACGACGAAATACATGACGAAATGCACGCGGAAACTTACCCAGTTACACTTCAATGCACTGCATACGCACTCCAACAGGCAGCACCGTTGTAGGGGCCGAGTGCGATGCAGTGGCAGTTTGTTTATGGATCGCTGTTTTGAAGGAGGAAGATCCTGGTCGTTTTAATATTACTGACCCTATGTACCAGGAATTTTTTGAAAAGTGAATAACCACTCAGTGGACAAGTTGTAAATAAAAAGCACATATATGGAGCAAAACACCCTTATCAAGAATAATGGAACAATTGGCAGGGGCAGGGAAAGCAGGATACAGCAACTAGGTGAGAAAACCAAAGTGCTGGGTGGAAAATTTCCATTCAGCTTGCATGCTAAGACATACTATGGGCAAGGGCGTCGCCACCGGGGGGCAGGGGGCAGTCGCCCCCTGCCGTGAAACAGGGGGCGCCGCCCCCTGAAATTTGAGGAGGCCCCTATCCGCAAATGCACAGCAAAAAAGGTGAGCAAGGAGGCCGACGGGACAGAATATCATGCTGTCAATGAGGCCTCAAAACTGACGAGGCCACCAGGAAATATTATCAGGTCTCTATAAGAGACGTAGAACAGAGATTGGGAGGAGGCCCCCATGACGAAAAGGAGGCCCCATGACGAAAAAGGAGGCCCCATGACGAAAAGGAGGCCTCAAGACGTAGAACAGAGATTGGGAGGAGGCCCCCAGGAAGAAAAGGAGGCCCCCGGGACGAAAAGGAGGCCCCAAGGACGAAAAGGAGGCCCCCAGGACGAAAAAGAGGCCCCAAGACGTAGAACAGAGATTGAGAGGAGGCCCCCATGACGAAAAGGAGGCCTCAAGACGTAGAACAGAGATTGGGAGGAGGCCCCCAGGACGAAAAGGAGGCCCCCGGGACGAAAAAAGAGGCCTCCAGGACGAAAAAGAGGCCCCAAGACGTAGAACAGAGATGGGAGGAGGCCCTCATGACGAAAAGGAGGCCTCAAGACGTAGAACAGAGATTGGGAGGAGGCCCCCCCCCAGGACGAAAAGGAGACCCCATAACGAAAAGGATGCACCCAAGGACGAAAAGGAGGCCCCAAGACGTAGAACAGAGATTGGAAGGAGGCCCCCAGGACGAAAAGGAGGCCCCCCAGGACGAAAAGGAGGCCCCAGGACGAAAAGGAGGCACCAAGACGTAGAACAGAGATTGGGAGGAGGCCCCCCATGACGAAAAGGAGACCCCAGGACGAAAAGGATGCACCCAAGGACGAAAAGGAGGCCCCAAGACGTAGAACAGAGATTGGGAGGAGGCCCCCAGGACGAAAAGGAGGCTCCCGGGACGAAAAGGAGGCCCCAGGACGAAAAGGAAGGCACCAAGACGTAGAACAGAGATTGGGAGGAGGCCCCCAGGACGAAAAGGAGGCCCCCAGGACGAAAAGGAGGCCCCCAGGACGAAAAGGAGGCCCCCAGGACGAAAAGGAAGCTCCCAGGACGAAAACGAAGCCCCCCAGGACGATAGACGCAGTCCATGCGCCCCTACACTCCAACAATCAACCAACCAACCCCAGGACGAAAAGGATGCACCAAAGGACGAAAAGGATGCCCCAAAGACGTAGAACAGAGATTGGGATGAGGTCCCCAGGACGAAAAGGAGGCCCCAGGACTAAAAGGAGGCCCCAGGACGAAAAGGAGGCCCCCAGGACGAAAAGGAGGCCTCCAGGACGAAAAGGAGGCCCCTAAAACGTAGAACAGAGATTGTGAGGTGGCCCCTAGGACGAAAAGGAGGCCCCAGGACGAAAAAGAGGCCCCCAGGACGAAAAGGATGCCCCATAACGCAAGGATGCCCCAAGACGTAGAACAGAGATTGGGAGGAGGCTCCCAGGACTAAAAGGAGGCCCCAGGACGAAAAGGAGGCCCCTAGAACGAAAAGGATGCACCCAAGGACGAAAAGGACGTAGGACTAGACGTAGAACAGAGAACATAGATAGGAAGGTAGCCCCCAGGACGAAAAGGAGGCCCCCAGGACGAAAAGGAGGCCACCAGGACGAAAAGGATGCCCCTAAGACGTAGAACAGAGATTGTGAGGTGGCCCCCAGGACGAAAAGGATGCCCCATAACGCAAAGGAAGCCCCCAAGACGTAGAACAGAGATTGGGAGGAGGCCCCCAGGACGAAAAGGAGGCCCCCAGGGACGAAAAGGAGGCCCAGGACGAAAAGGAGGCCCCAGGACGAAAAGGAAGGCACCAAGACGTAGAACAGAGATTGGGAGGAGGCCCCCAGGACGAAAGGAGGCCCCCAGGACGAAAAGGAGGCCCCCAGGAAGAAAAGGAGGCCTCCAGGACGAAAAGGAGGCTCCCAGGACAAAAAGGAGGCCCCCAGGACGAAAGACGCAGTCCATGCGCCCCTACACTCCAACAATCAACCAACCAACCCCAGGACGAAAAGGATGCACCAAAGGACGAAAAGGATGCCACAAAGACGTAGAACAGAGATTGGGATGAGGTCCCCAGGACGAAAAGGAGGCCCCCAGGACGACAAGGAGGCCCCCAGGACGAAAAGGAGGCCCACAGGACGAAAAGGAGGCCCCCAGGACGAAAAGGAGGCCCCTAAGACGTAGAACAGAGATTGTGAGGTGGCCCCAGGACGAAAAGGAGGCCCCCAGGACGAAAAGGAGGTCACCAGGACGAAAAGGAGGCCCCTAAGACGTAGAACAGAGATTGTGAGGTGGCCCCCAGGCCGAAAAGGAGGCCCCCAGGACGAAAAGGATGCCCCATAACGCAAGGATGCCCCAAGACGTAGAACAGAGATAGGGAGGAGGCCCCCAGGACTAAAAGGAGGCTCCAGGACGAAAAGGAGGCCCCTAGAACGAAAAGGATGCACCCAAGGACGAAAAGGACGTAGGACTAGACGTAGAACAGAGAACAGAGATAGGAAGGTAGCCCCCAGGACGAAAAGGAGGCCCCAGGACGAAAAGGAGACCCCAGCACGAAAAGGAGGCCCTCAGGACGGAAAGGATGCCACCGAGACGGGCAAGAAGCCACCCAGGTTAGACGAAAAGGCTTCCGATGGGTGGCAGGATATTCTTAAGTTGGAAAACGAGGCCCCCAAGACGGAAGATGCCCCTGCAATATAAAAATTAAGACCTGATAGGGGAGACTTCTCCGGACGCAATAGGGGCCCCAAGACGGGTAGGAAGGTTTCCGCAGGAATGAGAGAAGGCCACCGAGACCAGCCAGATGAAGCCCATATTTTGGAAGAGGAGGAACCTGGAAGAGAAGATTTAGGACTAGGACGCAAAAGCACCCTGCTAAGAGGATAATGAGGCTCCAGACACAGATGAGCAGGCCCCCATGACGTCAGAGGAGGCCCCTAATTTGAAAAAGTAGTCACCTAGGAGAGGGTAGGAGTCCCCAGAAATCAAGAGAGTGTCAAAAATGGCACGGAGGCAACCAGGATTGCAAAAGAGGCTCCAACACCGGGAAGGAGGCCCCAGAATATGAGAGGAGGCCCTAAGACGGAAAAGGAAGGAAGATATGAGATGAGGTTTCGGAGACGCAAAAGCAGGCCCCAAACGGGTGAGCTTGCACCGAGATAGAAAAGGATGATCCAGAGACGTGGCAGGAGGCACCTAATTCGGAAGAGAACGACACAAGATCGGAAACGAGACCCCATGATGAACGAGGAGGCCCCTAAAATAGGAGAGAAAGGCCATTGGATAAGAGAGATGGCTCCCAAGCGGAAAAGAAGGCTCGAAGACGGCTAAGAAGGTCCCCGGGAAATAACAAGGCCACTAAGATAGGAAAGGTTGCCAGTAATTTAGCAGAGGCGGCGCCTGGGAGAAAAGAGGAGTCCACCAGGAGATAAGAGACCGCCCCTAGGATGGGTAAAGATCGAATCCAGAGCGCAGAGCAGGAGAACGCAGAGCAGGAGGCCCCCAAGACGTGAGAGGAGGCCCCTAATTTGAAAAAGAAGGCCTCTAGAAGAGAAATGAGGCACCTGCCGGACTCGGGAAGGAGTAGGTTTCTAGGACCAAATGAGGTCCCGAAGACCGGAAAGAGTTCCCAGGAAATGAGAGGGGGCCCTTAAGATGGGAGTGATAGCAGGTATGGAAGGAGGTGAGGTTTCCAAAATTGAAGATCCCTCAAGACGGGTAAGGCTTTGCCAGGATAAAGGAGGAGGCACACGAGGCGTGGCAAGAGGCCCCTAATTTGGCAGAAAATGCCCCTCGAAGATGAGAGGAAGCCCCATGCCATGTTAAAGGGGCCCCAGAATGCAAGAGGCCCTCCAAGACGGGAGAGGAGGACCATTGAATATGGAGGAGGGTAGGACACACAAGGAGACATCGAAAACCGGTAAAAAGGCTCTAGGAAATGAGACGACGCGACAGGAGGCCTATAATTTGCAAGAAGAACCACCTAAGAAATAGTAAGAGTCGAGTCTGGGTATTTTAAAATCACGATATGGGCCCCAAAAGATCCGGCCGGGGCCCCCGCAAATTACGCTGAGCCTGGGGTACCAAAAATTCACGCCCGGACCACGAAAATCATGCCAGGGGCACGACAGGTCGTACCGTGCCCCAAAAGTCTCATTGGGACCAAAACAAATGACGCCGGAGCAACGAAGAACAATCCGGACATGAATAATCACTCTGTGGGCCCAACAATGACGCCAAAAGCCTCCAAAACGCATTGGACCCCCAAAAAGTGTCGAGGCCGCTATAGCTCGCGCTAGGGATCCAAGAAAATGACGTCGGGGCCCAAAAGATCACATTGGACCCAAAAAAGTCGCGTCGCAGCCCTTGAAAATCACACTGGGGGCCCAGAAGGTCGCGCCGGGGCCCCAAAAGTTGCAGCTGCCCCCAAAATCAATTTTAACCGGAATGTCACTCTGGGACGGAAAAAACCCCTTCAGTGGCCGCAGTGCTATATCAATGGGGCAAATGCCCCCTCCATCCTGAGAGGGATAAGCTCCCAAGATTCGTGTCGGGGGCCTCAAAAATCGCGCTGGGGCCACCAAAATTCGCGTCTGTCCACCAGAATTCGCGTATGGGTCTCCAAATAAATACGGCGAGACCCGGAAAACTCGCTCCGAGGCCCGAACAATTGCGACAGGAACCGCCAAAATCGCGTTGGGGCCACAGCTAAATACAACGCATCGCACAAACTCGAACCGGGCCCCCCAAATATCGCGCTTGGGACCCACAATTCCCATCGGTAGTCCCGTCGAGGCTCTACAAAATTGCCGTCTAGGGCCACACGTAAGCACAGTGTGACCACAAACACAAACACAAATCAAGCTGGAGCCCTCCAAAATAAGGATGGATTCCAACAACTAAATGCCCAAGTAAAAAATGGCTCTGGAGCACCGAACATATTATCAGATGCCTTCACAAATTGCGTACGGCACCGAAAAACAAACCGGATCTCGAACAGTCGAGGTGGGATACAAAAACATGGCGCCAAGTGCTCGAGAAATCAGGCCGGGATTCGGACTTTAAAAAAAAATCAGAAAAGTTATACAAAATCGTATTGAGCCCAGAAAACTGGGGTTGGGTCTCCGGAACCACGCGCCTGGGTGCGATAAGCCACTCTGGGACCTAGAAACATCGTACCGAAGCCCCAAAATTGTACTTGGGCCCCACAAGTGTGCGTCAGAAGCCCAAAATAAACACATCGGGACCCTAAGAGCACAACGGGGGCCGAAAATACAACTGACCCTCCAAAGCGCACAGTCTCACAAAAAGCGACAGGGCCTTAACACAAGCGTTGCAGCCATAAATATACATACTGGGAGGACTAAAAAATACACCGGAAGCTCTCAAGGCACACAGGGGTCATGATAACGCACAATAGCCTGAAAAGGTGGCTGGGGCCTCAAAAGGCAACATGGTTCCAAAACAAACAAAAAGACCGGGCGCTAAATAAACACATCGGGATCTTCGAAAACGCCCTGACACGTCAAAATCCTCGGTGTACAAAAAATTCAACAAACCCTAAAACGAGCAGGGGGTTCGAAAATGCTTTAGGCCCCTAACAAAAATGGATTGGAGCCATAATACACAATCATAGACCAAGAAAGACGCAACGGGTAAAAAAACGCCGAGGCTTGGCCTCGGTTCGGTATCCAATCTGGGAGGATAGCAGCAAAGATATGAAGTGCATCAAAGCTCAGCGGAAACCGCATTTCATAGCTACCAGAAAATGTGGGAAGTAGGAAACTAATGATCGAATTTAATCAATCGACTTTTCGAAGCGAACGCCCATGCGAATCATTCCATCACGCCAAATATGGTGCAAGTCTACCATGTGGCAGCAATTAGCAAAACGCAGAAGGCCTAGCAGAAACCATAGCATCGCACGAAGTGTGGCGAATGCACCGAATACGAAAAATGGGTGTGCACGTGCACTGACGTTGCCGTCGTGGCGATCGGGTGCTATGAACTGGAATGCCTGAAATTATAAAATTTTGTATTTTAAAGTGGTGGGTAATACATTTTACTTTGAAGTTATGGGCCTAATACATCTTCTAAACCCTGCTCGTTTTAGGGCTTTGTTGTGTTTTTTTTTGTGCACCGAGTATTTTGTACGTGTCGGGGCGTTATCGAAGATCCCGATGTGTTTATTTGGCTCCCGGTCGTTTTGTACGTTTTGGAACCATGTTGCCTTTTGTGGCCCCAGCCTCTTTTCCAGGTCCTTGTGCGTTCTCATGGACCCTGTGCGCCTTGCGAGCTTGCAGTGTATTTTTCTTAGAGGTATGTTATTTAGGGCTGCAACGCATGTTTTAAGGCCCTATCGCTTTTTGGCAGACTCTGTGCGCTTTGGAGGGCTAGTTGTACTTTCTGGCACCGTTGTACTCTTAGGGTCCCGCTGTGTATATTTGGGGCTTCTGACGCACATTTGTGGGGCCCCAGTATGATTTTGGGGCTTCGGTGCGATTTTGTCTGGGTCCCAGCGCGACTTATCGCGCCCAGGCGCGTGGTTCCGGAGACCCAATGCCAGCTTTCTGGGCTCAACGCGATTTGTGTGGATCTTTTCTGTTCTTTTAAAAGTCCGGATCCCGGCCTGATTTTTCGAACCTCTGACGCCATGTTTTTGTATCCCACCTCGATTTTTCGAGATCCGGTATGCTTTTCGGTATCATACGCAATTTTAGAAGGCATCTGGAAAAAAATATTCGGTGCAACAGAGCCATTTTCCTGACCCGGACATTTATTTGTTGGAATCTCTCCTTTTTTGGAGGGCTCCAGCTTGATTTTTGGGGATACCGATCCGGGTTTGTGGTATAGGTGTAATTTCAGCAGTGTGAGGTAACTTATCAAGGGATACCAAAAGAAAACCTTAGAACTGAGTGGTGGAGTTAGGGTTGAAATCCGACCAATCAGAAACCATAGTGGTAGATTAGGCCCCTCCACAGGACAATTTAGTTGATGACTAATTATATTATTTCGAAATGTACCCTTTGACAAAATAGCGGTCGAAATCCAAGGACTTTTTAATGGTCGTAGGTGCCCCCCCCCCCCCTCTCCCTGCAAATCCGTTTGCCCCCTCCTGCTTGACGCAAATATAGGTACTCCACTGGTCCCTCAATAATTTTCCGAAACATACGCCCATGGGGAAAAGCCAACATTGAGGGGACAAATTACCCCTCATAAGCATACAATACAACATCCATGCCCCATATGAAATGGGATGAATGATGTTTTTAAATGCATTTTCTTCCAACAAACTTCTTTTCTGTTATTACAGCCTGTATGATTAGAGCTTCCCAGCTTCCATACCTTCTCAACGTCATTTACAAAACGGTACAGCACAGCGAAAACGATGGGCGTGACGGCGTGGAATTTGAAGGCTTGGATTATGTATGTACTGACATTGTTGCATTCTCATTTATGCATTGGTGTTCAATGCTTGTTCTTGCCGTCACGCCCAGTAGTGATATATTCGCTGAGGATATATTTTAGCTCGTGTGACAGTTGCCTTGCAGCCAGCATCAAATGTTATAAAATAAACAAATTCCTAAGATTACGCTAAAAAAAACAATGCAATCCACTTCTCGTTGTCACCTTTACGAAATTGTCGTCCTTGGACTGAGAAATGGTCGTTCAAGCTTTGCTTATGACATCAAGCTGGTGGGAATAAATAACAGTAGTGATGAATCTAGCTATATTCAGTTAGACTTGGAGGACTTAAAAGTGGGCTGATCAATGGGAGATATCTGTAAGATATGCTTAGCACCAGCCCCGCCAGCTCGCTGGAATCTAGAGGCCAGCGGGAAGATTCGAGAAAGCATTGAGACGATGGTTTGTTTTGGCACTTATGTATTTATCCAAATATTACTTATTTATACCCTGGTATGGCCCAGTTTTCAGCGAAAATGATTAGTGCTATTGCGTTTTGAGTAAATGATGCACCATGCCAAGAACAAACAAAAACCAATATGAAATCATGTTCCCCATCCTCGAACCATAGTATAAGAGCCTAAAAACAATATGAGACCCTAACACAATGGAGGCCCCCTTTCGGGGAACAGGAGGCCCCCTTTCGACCTTGCCCCCCCTGGAAAAATTTCGTGGCGACGCCACTGACTATGGGGCATAAGCGTTGCATGAAAACAAGAACTTCAACATTGCGTGCCCCACCCCCAACTCTGTAATAAGACATAGGGTCCTGACCCGACTGCACATAGGTACGTGTAGAAAACCCTACCACGCGTACAGAGTACGCCAACCGATTGCCCGAAATATTGGCAGAAAAACAATCCGAAAACTGTTCCATCGTCATAACATTTGGCAGGCATAGACGTTATAAACAGATAATAAAGCACAGACACGCATTACACTTCAGCACCTCACGAGGCCTAATCAGTGCGTCTGACGACAGCCGCAGTCGCCGGTGGAGCTGAGGCCGCACGGGTCCACCGCACCCCGCCGGGGCCAAACACAGCCAATGGCAGCCGCACAGGAGGGGACGCGAACGCCCCTGCCCGGCGCGCTGAAAGGACCACCGCGGCCGTCAGATGCGGGCGGCCGCCGCAGAGCTGCCACTTGGGCTCGGGCGCGACAAAGCCGGCGCGGCTGGCGCACGGCCGCGCGGCGCAACCAACATGGCCCCGCGCGCGCCGCGCCGGCACGCCATTAGCATGTGTATCGGCGGCGGCGGCCGGACGGCGGCGCCAGCTGGCGGCGCGGCCCGCTGATTGGCTGTCAGGAGACCGGCTTTGATTGGCCTCCATTTGGGGACGGCCCGCGCGGCGCCCGGCCAGATCCCGCCTCAGATACGGCCTCTGGTCGGCGGGAGGCACGCCGGCCCGTCTTGTGGGCCACGGACCTCCGACCTTCTGGCTACTGTTGAGGCGGCTGGGCGGTCTGTCGTCACTGGACGCCTGCGGTCTGCGTTCCGGTTGACACGATCCAAGCTCCCGAGCTTACTCTTGCGGTGAAAAATTCAATGAAATGTGAAAATGAAGCCGACTTATTGGTCAGTTTTGAGGACATGATTCCAACGCTGAATCAGGACGTACTTTAACATGCTTACTGCGAGGGTGATTGCAATTCGTCCCCTCCCAGCGACTAAAGCAATCTATCCAGCCCACCCACTAAAGCAATCTATCGTACACTGCTAGATACATACATTGTAATACCTACATGCAGGAATTTAAAAGTATCGTCTTTGAAGAGCAGAAGAACCTTAACATGAGCGCAGAAAGGCGCAACCAAGCCCTTAACATCATTGTTTAATACAACGAAGAATGGCTCTTAGATGCTCCTGGGTTTTAGACATTGCGTGTAAATAAAATATACGACCTTCAATTTACCAGGAGGTGCTGAGTTGACATCAAAAGTAACGATAAAGATTATACTTTATTACTCAACGTTTCGGCCAGGGGCCATCGTCAAGAGTGATGAAAAAAGCTAAAGCTTGAAAATTGAAAAATAGCACGCGGGAAAAAAGTGTGCAAAAAGACATGTGGAAAGCATAAAAGCCTCCTTAGTGGTGCAGACACTCACAGAAACTCCAAACCAGAAACAAACTATGGTCAAGAAGGAATCCTCTGAGGAAGCCGGAGCCGATGGTCCATATACATATCGATGCATACACTCACGCATATATATAGACATATATCCAATATAACGCGTAATACATAATATATATAGTTTATGTTTATGTAATTTTATGTGATATACCAAGACGTCGTTTGCGTGTTTAGTTGCGGCCGTAGATTACGTATATGTAGAGATTCGAGGACCTTCAGATCAGCGTTGTCCCTGGCTGTTGCTAGAATTTATACTTTGAAGTTTGTGTTAGTGTCGCTGTGTTCCATGTTAGAATGCTTGTCGATCATGTGTTCGCCTAAAGGTGTGTATGCTCTCCGAAGTCTGGCATCTCCCAAGTGCTCATTGTACCTATCCCTGATACTACGTTTGGTTTCACCGACATAAAATGTTCCAAGACAACGATTGCACGTTATTTTGTAAACTACGTTTTTCCGTGTGCATCTACCTTTGAGCCCGTCGATACAGGTGTGGCACGTTCTCCTACCAGCAGGGCATAGCGGCATTTCCGGGGCTGAGCGGACCAGGTAAGATTTCAGCGTAGGTCCGCTAGTCCAGGCTACCCTAACATGGTTTAGATGAGACGAACGGATGGCTGCGTTTACCTGTCGACATAGTTGGTCATCGACAAAAGGAAGTCTCATGTAAACATAGTTTGGATTGCTACCCGCTCGATGCCGACGTTGCCCACCTATCCTACTCCTGTTGTGAGGGTGAACAGCACGAGCGGCGGAGTGTACCCGATGTGCTGGGTATCCGTTTTCCAGGAAAAGAGTCGTCATCTTCGCAAGGCTCCGCTCGCATGAAATAGTATCGGAGGAGACTCGTGCTGCTCTCCTCATTTGGGATGTTAGAACGGCCTTTTTAGTGGCCATCGGGTGGGCCGAATCATAGTGCAAGATCATGGGGGCTGCCATTGGTTTAAAGTACAGCTCGGTGGTGTAGCTCCCATCAGCCTGAACTACAAACAACGTATCAAGGAAAGGAATCGAACTGCTATGACCAGTGTGTTCTAAGGTAAACTGGATGCTGGAATGTTGTTGTTTAATTTCTGCAAAGAAGTCGAGCAGAGAGGCCAAGCCATGTGTCCAAACACCAAAAATATCGTCTATATACCTCATGTAGAGAGCTGGTTTCAAATCATACGAAGCTAAGAAGATCGACTCAAGGCGGTTAACATCAGTATCCAACTTTGATTTTTACAAAAGATACCGCCAAAGTTGAAAAAGCATGCAACTAACGCTGCAGATGTATTAATGATGCAGTGATTGCTCTAAAAGCGTCAACCTATTTGTTGACATACTCACGCCCTTTCGAAAATCAATCCAAGTATTTTGTTCTGCATAGCCGGCTGTAATTCAAGTGGTCAACTACTTCGATGTTTGGCTTGATGAGAGCGGGAACGGAAGGCTGAACAATGAAGAAAAGCGTCCAGCCTAAAATTAGCATGTTTCTTTTTGTAAACAAGGAAAGCGGCATGTCAAGGCCAGATGAATGCTGTTCTAGATGCACGTGCGGAAGAAGACTGTCAAAGTTGATGTTTCGAATTATTATGTCGGTGTTGCATATTGGGTTAAACAATGTAGATTTGGAGAAAGTTGGCTGCCGTGCAAGTCAAAGTTGATATTGCATCTACAACACCTGCAGGGGCGGACCCAGGGAGGGGGAAACTGGCGGCATGAGCCTCCCGATTGGGATGTGGGATCCCTTTGACTGGAAAAAAACGTCCTACCCCAGGAAGTTCGGGAGCACCCTCCCCTTGATCAACGGATTTTCAGCCGATGGCGTCCCTCAGAGCAGAAAGTGCATCTCCGTCCTGTGGAACGGCGCTCTCCAGAGCAGGTGCCCCCACACCGATCAATATTCCCGAATCCGCCCCGGAACACCTGCAATATGACATTCTCGACACATGTCTAGATAGGATTAGTAGCATGTTCTGTTCAGGTCTTTCAGATATCTTTTCGTCATATGTAAAATCAGCTGAAATAATACAACGCATTTAGGACGCCTGGGTTTTACTCGCAGACACTTTGGCACACTGCGCCAGATATTCCCCAGCCAACAAGAGCACTTCTTCCGATTATTCAGTGTTCAGTATCGTGATGTGTATGAATGCACGTTATATGAAAGCAAATGGTCTATATTCTCGAGGTCAAAGCGACCCACTTACCAGTTCTGGGACTGGCGGGAACCCGACGGTTGGAGGTGGCGCTGCGGCTCGACCAAATCGCAGCGGCAGCGATGACTGACTGGGGCCCGCCTGGGCACTCGGTCAGATGGCCGCTTCTGGGCACCGAAAACAGACTTGCGCCGGACCTGGAACACATTGCACCCCGTTGCCCAAAGTATGCAAATCGGATACCAATGGCAAGGCCTAGTGAGGTCAATAAAGCACCAAATTCAGCTACATACCAGCCAAGGGCGGGGGGGAGATGAAGAACACCTTACACTGAATGGCGTAGGTTATTTTTTTTAATAGGCTCTGCGTTGAGTGGTCACCACGTGGCTGAACGACCTGCAGCAACTCGTGCCAACCAATTCTCATCAGGCTGGAGCGTTTGCTGATACCCTACAAACAACGCCCTGATAGTTCCTACTCTCATGCTCAGTGTCGTTTAAATCACACACTGCACACACACACACACACACACACACACACACACACACACATACACACACACACACACACACACACACACACACACACACACACACACACTGCACACACACACACACACACACACACACACACACACACACACACACACACACACACATATATATATATATATATATATATATATATATATATATATATATATATATATATATATATATATATATATATGAGGACGTATGTGTATGAGTACGTGGGGACGTATGTGTGTGATACCAGTAGGACGTTTGTGTGTGTGTGTGTGTAATCGTGTTCCGACGAGCTGACAAGAGCGCGATCTCGTCGCACTGGACAGTGATGAGTCATCACTGTCCAGTCCATCACTGTCATCACAGCAGAAGGCGCACACCGTCCTGGAAGACCGGACCATATACAAACCAATCGCCCGTGACCAAACTGCAGCTCTGAAGACTCGCGTCAACAAACTGACTCGTGTGGTGAATAAGGAGGAGTGTATTGTCGGGAGAGGTTCTGGTGAGTATCGCCCGGGCTACGTGCATGGAAAGTTGGAACGCACAAAGAGGGGCAACCAATCATACCTACCATCTCACAAATCACGTCGAAGACGTACCATTTGGCGACAAAACTGAACGCATTAACATCTCCACACACATGCACCGATCGCTCCATCCAGCCATGCGAGAACGGTGTGGTCATTCTGCGAGTCAACAGTCCGAATGGTTTGCTGGCCTCTCGAGACGTCGGCAGCCTTTTCACCAATGTTCCAGTCCAGAAAACAATCCACATAATTTTCAACTAAGCGTATGAAAATCCTGAAACTAGACCCTCAGTTCCCCAGAATTGTTCTACATGCACAATTATGCACCCCGAAATGTGCCCTGCCGCTGTACAGAAGATAAGCTTTGCCGACAAATTAACAGCGTGGCCATGTGCTCCTCTCCATGAGCAGGAGAGCCTTCTTCGCACCTGCCTATATGACATGTTGAAGGAAGAGTACTGCATGAGGACGGTGTCCGATCGCTCATGTATTATAGATACGTAGAAGACATTTTCGTTTACGTGGTTAATGTCGATGATCTTAATGCTAAACAAAACTATGCACAGCATTTTGACCAGGATTTTCCGTATACCAATAACTGCATGTTTGTAATAGACTCTTTTTTTTCGGACCTCATGATCGATGCTAATAGTGCAAAATTCCAAGCTGGCGTATACGTCACACCAGCTAACTTGGGACGCCGTACGCTCGGTGAGGGCGGGGTACCGATAGTCACGGGCGAGGTCTGGTCCGGGCGTACGTGAGGAGATCAGACATCACTCCT
This sequence comes from Ashinkailepas kermadecensis, assembly GCA_034440615.1. Taxonomy (NCBI): domain Eukaryota; kingdom Metazoa; phylum Arthropoda; class Thecostraca; family Neolepadidae; genus Ashinkailepas; species Ashinkailepas kermadecensis. Next base: position 118,123 of record JAOTOM010004650.1, on the reverse strand, counting down.
CGTGGCATCTCGTTAGCCGCGACCTCTCCCACGTGTTGCCACGTGCTGCTCGTGATGAACGGGTATGGCAATGCCGATCTTAACGAAATGTTCTGCAACATGTACAAGCACATCACTCACGCCGGCTCCAGAGTCCAGATGAGCCACTCATGGCACCAACAAATGTATCGGTGTCCACCACAAAAACACCATCACCCCGCATGAAGGAGAGACGAAAAGGCGGCATTGTCCTCAAAACACCCCGCATGTCCAGCATGATCACAAAGTTAGTTTCGTTGTGTAATATTAAACACCAAAAGCATTGTCCCTTGTTCCACGCAGCAGCACATTCAAGCCTACCACTTTACAACCGACCGATGTAGTATTTCGTTTCAAGTACAAGTGTACTACCAGGGACAGCGAAACCGGTAACGTATACTACATCGGCCACGCAACACCGACAATCGGCCACCGCCTCACCATGCACCTCCAGGAAGATGGCCCAACAAGTCACCTTTCATCAGAGCATAGCACACAGCCCACCAGGAACCTAACCACAGCCAACACTACCATCCTGCTGCACTGTCGTGACCAGCGGCGCCTGGCGGCAGCTGAGACCATCCACATCCATGGAACAACCCCCACTATCAATACACACACACAGAGAGACATACACCCACCTGCACTGTCGTGACCAGCGGCGCCTGGCGGCAGCTGAGACCATCCACATCCATTGAACAACCCCCACTACCAATACACACACACAGAGAGACATACACCCACCTGCACTGTCGTGACCAGCGGCGCCTGGCGGCAGCTGAGACCATCCACATCCATGGAACAACCCCCACTATCAATACACACACACAGAGAGACATACACACACCTGCACTGTCGTGACCAGCGGCGCCTGGCGGCAGCTGAGACCATCCACTTCCATGGAACAACCCCCACTATCAATACACACACACAGAGAGACATACACCCACCTGCACTGTCGTGACCAGCGGCGCCTGGCGGCAGCTGAGACCATCCACTTCCATGGAACAACCCCCCACTATCAATACACACACACAGAGAGACATGCACACACCTGCACTGTCGTGACCAGCGGCGCCTGGCGGCAGCTGAGACCATCCACTTCCATGGAACAACCCCCACTATCAATACACACACACAGAGAGACATACACACACCTGCACTGTCGTGACCAGCGGCCTTGGCGGGAGGTGAGACCATCCCCTTCCATGGAACAACCCCCACTATCAATACACACACACAGAGAGACATACACACACCTGCACTGTCGTGACCAGCGGCGCCTGGCGGCAGCTGAGACCATCCACTTCCATGGAACAACCCCCACTATCAATACACACACACAGAGAGACATACACCCACCTGCACTGTCGTGACCAGCGGCGCCTGGCGGCAGCTGAGACCATCCACTTCCATGGAACAACCCCCACTATCAATACACACACACAGAGAGACATACACCCACCTGCACTGTCGTGACCAGCGGCGCCTGGCGGCAGCTGAGACCATCCACTTCCATGGAACAACCCCCACTATCAATACACACACACAGAGAGACATACACCCACCTGCACTGTCGTGACCAGCGGCGCCTGGCGGCAGCTGAGACCATCCACTTCCATGGAACAACCCCCACTATCAATACACACACACAGAGAGACATACACCCACCTGCACTGTCGTGACCAGCGGCGCCTGGCGGCAGCTGAGACCATCCACTTCCATGGAACAACCCCCACTATCAATACACACACACAGAGAGACATACACACACCTGCACTGTCGTGACCAGCGGCGCCTGGCGGCAGCTGAGACCATCCACATCCATGGAACAACCCCCACTATCAATACACACACACAGAGAGACATACACCCACCTGCACTGTCGTGACCAGCGGCGCCTGGCGGCAGCTGAGACCATCCACTTCCATGGAACAACCCCCACTATCAATACACACACACAGAGAGACATACACCCACCTGCACTGTCGTGACCAGCGGCGCCTGGCGGCAGCTGAGACCATCCACTTCCATGGAACAACCCCCACTATCAATACACACACAGAGAGAGACATACACCCACCTGCACTGTCGTGACCAGCGGCGCCTGGCGGCAGCTGAGACCATCCCACATCCATGGAACAACCCCCACTATCAATACACACACAGAGAGACGACATACACCCACCTGCACTGTCGTGACCAGCGGCGCCTGGCGGCAGCTGAGACCATCCACATCCATGGAAACAACCCCCACTATCAATACACACACACAGAGAGACATACACCCACCTGCACTGTCGTGACCAGCGGCAGCTGAGACCATCCACATCCATGAAACAACCCCCACTATCAATACACACACACAGAGAGAGACATACACCCACCTGCACTGTCGTGACCAGCGGCGCCTGGCGGCAGCTGAGACCATCCACTTCCATGGAACAACCCCCACTATCAATACACACACACAGAGAGACATACACCCACCTGCACTGTCGTGACCAGCGGCAGCTGAGACCATCCACATCCATGGAACAACCCCCACTATCAATACACACACACAGAGAGACATACACCCACCTGCACTGTCGTGACCAGCGGCGCCTGGCGGCAGCTGAGACCATCCACATCCATGGAACAACCCCCACTATCAATACACACACACAGAGAGACATACACCCACCTGCACTGTCGTGACCAGCGGCAGCTGAGACCATCCACTTCCATGGAACAACCCCCACTATCAATACACACACACAGAGAGACATACACCCACCTGCACTGTCGTGACCAGCGGCGCCTGGCGGCAGCTGAGACCATCCACTTCCATGGAACAACCCCCACTATCAATACACACACACACAGAGACATACACCCACCTGCACTGTCGTGACCAGCGGCGCCTGGCGGCAGCTGAGACCATCCACATCCATGGAACAACCCCCACTATCAATACACACACAGAGAGAGACATACACCCACCTGCACTGTCGTGACCAGCGGCGCCTGGCGGCAGCTGAGACCATCCACTTCCATGGAACAACCCCCCACTATCAATACACACACACAGAGAGAGACATACACCCGCCTGCACTGTCGTGACCAGCGGCGCCTGGCGGCAGCTGAGACCACCCACATCCATGAAACAACCCCCACTATCAATACACACACACAGAGAGACATGCACACACCTGCACTGTCGTGACCAGCGGCGCCTGGCGGCAGCTGAGACCACCCACATCCATGAAACAACCCCCACTATCAATACACACACACAGAGAGACATACACACACCTGCACTGTCGTGACCAGCGGCGCCTGGCGGCAGCTGAGACCATCCACTTCCATGGAACAACCCCCACTATCAATACACACACACAGAGAGAGACATACACCCACCTGCACTGTCGTGACCAGCGGCGCCTGGCGGCAGCTGAGACCACCCACATCCATGAAACAACCCCCACTATCAATACACACACACAGAGACATACACACACCTGCACTGTCGTGACCAGCGGCGCCTGGCGGCAGCTGAGACCACCCACATCCATGAAACAACCCTCCACTATCAATACACACACACAGAGAGACATACACACACCTGCACTGTCGTGACCAGCGGCGCCTGGCGGCAGCTGAGACCACCCACATCCATGGAACAACCCCCACTATCAATACACACACACAGAGAGACATACACACACCTGCACTGTCGTGACCAGCGGCGCCTGGCGGCAGCTGAGACCACCCACATCCATGAAACAACCCCCACTATCAATACACACACACAGAGAGACATACACACACCTGCACTGTCGTGACCAGCGGCGCCTGGCGGCAGCTGAGACCACCCACATCCATGAAACAACCCCCCACTATCAATACACACACACAGAGAGACATACACACACCTGCACTGTCGTGACCAGCGGCGCCTGGCGGCAGCTGAGACCATCCACATCCATGAAACAACCCCCACTATCAATACACACACACAGAGAGACATACACACACCTGCCTCTACGCGACAGACACCCACCAACTGCATAGGTGGATAGGTGTTCCCTATGCTTACGGTGTGTTCTGTGTATCACAACTATTGTGTAATATAATTATGCTTTGTGGCTATCGCATGTCTCTGATGAGCGCTGATGTGTATTTCGCCGGCACGTTTCAATTGGTCCAACAAGTGCCGGTCGCGGCCGGTCGGCTGCACCTACCCCGGCCGGTCCCGATGCCCTTACTGCCGGCCCGGCGGCCGCCATCGCCCAGATCGGGCCAGGTCACATGCCCTCCGGCTATGGTCAGCTGTGGCAGTGTGTGGTGCGGTACATACAGGCCCTCTCAGGCGCGCCCCGCACTGATAGTTTGCTACTACGAGACTATGTAATAAAGTCATACGCCCAAGTGCTGAGGCTTAATAACAGCCACAGGAGCTCATCTGGATTCAGCCTATAAAGGCAAGATATTATGAGACGAGAAAAAGACAACGAAACACACTAATCAATGCTATATCGTGTCTTCCAAAGAAACTATCTACGCAATTAGCCCCTTCAGAAAAGGATGACAGGGCAACCAGGATATAAGAAGTTAGGCATCTAACTTCGTAAAGCATGTTATGCCTTTAAAGCAAGTGCAAGATTGTCCCTGATGGCTGAAATGACCAGTGACTAATTTATTGCGAACAAATGCGCAAGATTTTAGATCAATGACTTGTGTGGAAAAAATGCGCATCGTCGAAACATACTTTTGTATCCGTAATCATTATTTTTTTGCTCTTCTAATAGGCTTGATCTAGGATATGGATCACTTTTGATCCCGGGGACCCAGAGCAGCATGTGGCTCCCTCTTAATTACAGTAGAGGCATTCATGGATATTATTGACATTCTGCAGATGAGCCGCAGATTCAACCTGTGGCTCCCTCTTAATTACAGTAGAGGCATTCATGGATATTATTGACATTCTGCAGATGAGCCGCAGATTCAACCTGTGGCTCCCTCTTAATTACAGTAGAGGCATTCATGGATATTATTGACATTCTGCAGATGAGCCGCAGACTGCAGGGTGGAGAATCGTTCGTCCAGGTCTCAGGCCAGCTACGCCAAGCTGACAGTGGTTCAGCTCAGATTATCAGGTCAGCGCCGACCAAACTGGCTGTGGTTCGGCCCAGCTTCTCAGGTCACAGCGCCGCCCAACTGGCTGTGATTCGACCCAGCTTCTCAGGTCACAGCGCCGCAGGGCTGCGAGTAAGTCGCGCCATCAGCAGAACAAGGCTCGCCAGAACCAACAATGACAGTAATGGGCCTTGACGCCGCCGAGCGTCGGGTCTGAAAGCTGAAACACTTGGCTAACAGGCTGTTTTCGTGCGGCCAAGTGGTCGTTTCTGGATTGTGGCCAATCGCACGGCTCCGTCCGTCAGCAGCGGCCGAAATTGGCTGCGTTCCGGGCCGTGTCGCCGGATCGGCAGCTTTGGGACGGAATTCCAACTCCGAGGAGCCCTGCGAGAAACTGAAGCCAATCATGGACGACTCGACCGGCGGGCTGGTCAGTTTCCCACAGGACGCGCGTTGCCAGTACTTCGCCAACGCTCGCTTGACCCTCGTCTGGGTCTGCTGTGACCGCCGGTCCCCACCAGATGTGCTACCAGATCTTATCAGTGGATTATGGCTCCTAAACACTCCTGAAATTCAGTTGCGCCCTGTCTGAACAGATAGATGCTCTTCCAAAAGAAACGGAGACCGAGATCCTGGATGTCTGCAGCTCCTAGGAAAACTCAAGTCATCACCAGTGAATGGCAGAATATTTTCGACAAGCTAGCATCCAGGCCCTGATAAAGATATCGGCGGAACCACTATTTCTGTCAGAGATCGTGGAAGGTTCTGGCATTTCGGACATTGTTGAGTCCAGTTCGGCACAAATTTGGATAAGTCATTGTGCTATCTAGGGCAGAATTGCTTCTTCGCGCGTCGTCAGTGCCGAGGCGTTGTGTATACTTTTAGGTATGCCATCGTCCCCTCAATGGAGAACTGGCCCCCATGTCGTCTGTACTGAATATGGAATCCAACGGAGTTGTTCACCTTAACCTGCCCTCCCCCAATGCTGAGGAGCTTCAGCTGATTATGTATTGTTTATGTTATGTTGCTCTCTCCATCGATTTCATCCAGTCTCGCCCGCAGAGGCGCAGCCAAGGGGCCCCCTCCTTAGCAACCAAAATACGCTAGATCAAACGAAAAAATTGAGATTTTCACCATGCAAAGTTCAAATTTTTCGGTGCGCTTCATGTGCCGACAGCTTTCTCTCGTTCTTCAAGTATGTGTGTGTTTTTTTTTGGGGGGGGGGGGAGCTGGCCCCCATTAGGAAAATCCTGGCTGCGCCACTGCTCAACCGTGTGTCACAGATATCCCATTCTAGGTCTTGGTAGTAGTAGTAGTCACGGATGTTCATTACCAAAAAATTGGGGGTGGGTCACACAATATATGAAGGCCATGGGCGAACCCAATTGGATTGGGGACCAACTCCATATGGTCCTATGTTAAAAGTTGAAGCTATTGGGGGCGAAGCCAACATTGAGGGGGCACTTTCCCCCTCAAACACATACAAAACAGCACCCCTGGTAGTAGTACGTAAGATGCACGAAGCGCAAAGGCAGGGATGGAGTTTTCTTCTTTTGTTTGGTGGGGCCCAGGCCCCGACATCCTAGCCTTGGCCCCACCAACTTCTTGCTCTCCTAGCATGGGACCCTATGGCATGGGCCCCACTAACAATTTTCAAACTTGTCCACTCGTGCGCAAAAGTACGCATGACAAATCTTTGGACCTCTCTCTGGAACACATTCATGTCCGGAGTAATTGTCCAGGAGGATCTCTGGAAGATGGGGAGGGGGGAGGGCGTAAGTCTGCTATGCGCTCTCAATCGACGGCAATCCAGCGACTGCCGCTGGGTGGTGCGGGGCGAGCCGAGCTGTGTCTCGAGGGTAGCCGAACCCGCCCCGGCCGAGCTGTGTCTCGAGGGTAGCCGAACCCGCCCCGGCCGAGCTGTGTCTCGAGGGTAGCCGAACCCGCCCCGGCCGAGCTGTGTCTCGAGGGTAGCCGAACCCACCCCGGCCGAGCTGTGTCTCGAGGATAGCCGAACCCACCCCTGGCCGAACTGTGTCCGAGACTGGTCGAGCGTTCTCCGTCAGCTCAGCGTGAGCTGCAATAGATGGTTCTCCACTCGGCCTTCACTCGTCATGCAGCCAGTGATTATCACTTGGTCTATTATACTCACTGGACCATAAGATTGACTGAAGGCATCCAATCCGATCAAAATGTGGCATGGCTTCTTAGCTAATCCCAATCCATATCACGTCCAGTTCAAATCGTACCCGCATCCGCTTACAAAAAGTTAACTTTGTAGAAGCATGCATTTTTCGGAGTTTGTGTGTTTTTGTAGCTACAGCCGTGAGACTGGCAACAATGCAAATATTAACTGTTGTACTTGTTTTCCTTTCGGTCTACTCGATACATACTTGTCGGACGGATTAATCCGCTTTCCAATCTGGATTCGGGACTCAGTTGACGGTCCCCAACTCTGACCGCACTCCTCACTCATCTTGCGGTCCCCAACTCTGACCGCACTCCTCACTCATCTGACGGTCCCCAACTCTGACCGCACTCCTCACTCATCTGACGGTCCCCAACTCTGACTGCACTCCTCACTCATCTTGCGTCCCCAACTCTGACTGCATTCCTCACTCATCTTGCGTCCCCAACTCTGACTGCACTCCTCACTCATCTGACGGTCACCAACTCTGACCGCACTCCTCACTCATCTGACGGTCCCCAACTCTGACTGCACTCCTCACTCATCTTGCGTCCCCAGCTCTGACTGCATTCCTCACTCATCTTGCGGTCCCCAACTCTGACCGCACTCCTCACTCACCTGACGGTCCCCAACTCTGACCGCACTCCTCACTCAGCTGACAGTCACCAACTCTGACGGCACTCCTCACTCATCTTGCGGTCCCCAACTCTGACCGCACTCCTCACTCATCTGACGGTCCTCAACTCTGACCGCACTCCTCACTCACCTGACGGTCCCCAACTCTGACTGCATTCCTCACTCATCTGACGGTCCCCAACTCTGACTGCACTCCTCACTCAGCTGACGGTCCTCAACTCTGACCGCACTCATCACTCATCTGACGGTCCCCAACTCTGACCGCACTCCTCACTCATCTGACGGTCCCTAACTCTGACTGCACTCCTCACTCATCTTGCGGTCCTCACTACACAAGCTCTCCTCACTGGGTCATCGGTCCTCACTCAGCAAGTAGCCTTCATTCGGATATTAGTTCTCACTCCTCACCCGATCAGCATTCCTCGGTCGACCGGACGTCCTCATTAGGCCAGCAGTCCTCTTTTGGACAGCGATCCTCATTCCTCACTCGACGAGCAGTCATCGCTCGACCTGACGTCCTCACTAGAGCATCGGTCCTCATTTGGACAGTGATCATCGCTTCGCATTCGGCAAGCGGTCCTCGATCGACCCGACGTCCTCATTAGGCCAGCGATCCTCTTTTGGATAGCGGTCCTAGTTCCTCACCCGGCCAGCGGTCCTCATTCCTCACTCGGCCAGCGGTCCTCGCTCGACCTGACGTCCTCACTGGGGAAGCGCTGATGAGGCCATTCGTCGCCGCAAAATCGTGTTATTCAAATGATGCGGAAACACTCGGCTGTGCGATGACGTCGACCGTTATTGATGGCGGCTGGCGCGCGCGGCCCGATGTCGCTCCAATTGGAGGTTAAATCATATTACCTGAATAAAACGGGCGTTAGTAAACTTTTATGCAAAACTAGTCGTGAACTGAAGTGGAAATCGGCATTCTGGTGAGGAATGGTCGACGAACATTTTCCTCGCGCGCATCAGAAATGTGGCGTTGAGAAATTATTCCACCACAAATTTTGACAAGAAAAATAAACTGTTGGAGCAGTTGGGTGAATCCATTATCGTCGTAGTGTCTGGTGAGAATGACACCAGAGGAACGGCTCAGAACGTTCAAGGGACAACCAGAGGAAATGTCCAGAGGTGATGACACTATTGTTATTGTTCGTCACACTTGTCTTGCTTTTTTCAACTAGTAACTAGCTGGTATCTAGTTACCTTTGCTGGCATCTATGCCATATTCTACGTGACATCTACGTCTCGTAAGCCAAGCCAAGCTCGTAAGTCTTGGCGTTTCACCTTGAGACTTGTTTGCTTTAAAACCGCCCAATATTGGAAGCATGCGAACAGATGTACTGAACATTTGCTAAATTCCGTGAAGCCTGGTTACCCCAGCGCACACCAGGCTGTGGGCTGAAGTTCTGCTGGTGAGTATCCCTTGTTAGTCGATGCGATCGATAACTGGCATCCACTCAGAATAGAGCGTATTAGGTAGGTGGAAAATGAGTCAAACAGCAATATACTCTATTATAGAATATATATATATATATATATATATATATATTCATATTCTAGCCAGAAAATACACGAGATTGATGGACCATTTCCAACCATTTCCCCCAAAATCTGGAACGCAGGGATATGCCTGCTCCTTAAAATGTGAACCGTCCGTTCATATGACGGGCGAGACAAAACTCGCAAACAGCTTCCCGAGGCGCTTGGAGACTGCGATATTATCTCATGTAAACAGACCGTATTTGACTTTTGGGTAGAGCATAGCGGTGTGGTTCATGGTATAAGTTAAATAATCACAAAGAAAACAGTACTATACATAATCAATAATTCAAACGATGACAATTATGATAACGCGGATAATAAGAACAATAATGGTAGTAATAATTCAGCGTCAAAAATACCCGAAGCAACGCTTCTACCATACTGGACCACACGATTTACCATAAGGTGTGATCAGTCCCTTGCGAACGCCGTTGACCCTACCCGCGACACGGGAACTGTCACCAAGTTTGTGGGGGGGGAAGCAATTCGATGACGAAACTTTCTTGGTTCCTCCACTCGAGGACAAACATACCTTTGGTTTCTACAGTCAAGGTCATAGTATATTCCCGCCCCACGATCCTGGCAGCGCCCATGGGTTCCATGGAAAGAAGGGCCAGGAAAGGATAGCATACATGCCCCGTGGACGACTTGGCACTCCCCTGGTGGCCAACAGAGCACGGGGTCGAACGCGCTCCACCCGCCAGTCCATCCGCCCGCGATTCACTCGAACGACCTGGTCATCCACTACGTGCGAGTTCACTCAGAGACGGACGACCGTGAGTTTGCGAGTTTGAACACCAGGTGGACGAAGAGCTCTCGTGTGACCGGAGCGACGGGTCAGACACCCCTCCCAAGTCTTGCGTCATCAGCTGCTCTCGTTCATACCGTTTTGATAGCTCTGTTCGCAGCATAGGCGGCACCGGCCAGGCGCAGCCAGCCTCCCGCCGCCTGCCTCGGCAGTCAGCACTGCGCCTGACAGCACACTCCCAACTGAAAGGCAGCTCACCAGCTCGCAAGCAGCGGGGGCTCAGACGCGCTACCGCCGACAGCGCCGATTTATGCCGCCCTGGCCTCGTGTTCGCCACTCATGACGGGGATGCACAGAGCACTTAAAAGTCTCCGGCTACTCGGTTGGTTATTGTTTTTTTACGACACGTCGACCGTTGAGTCATGTTGCGTCGCCAATCTCTCACGCCGATTGGTCGCGGGCGAAGAGTAGCGACAGGTGAGACTCGAACCCACCTCCGGCTACTCGGTACGACACTCAAACGGTGGGGGTTCAGCCCACGGAAGATCCCGAGCTAGCTTGTCCGGTGTGCCGATGGGCCGCAAGTGTTCAAACTAATGGATAGAATTGGAACAGCGCGTTGGGCCGACACAAGGGCTCGGTCGTCATCAGCAGCCAGCAATGTGTGCAGCGCATGAATATATTTCACCACGCATCTGTGCCTCGCAGCAAATACGTGACCAACTTCGTCATCCTCCCGCATTATACACCTAATCCTCTTTAATCTGCAATGCACTTACAATGCATTGAAACGCAATACAATCAACAAGATACATGCGACCGATTTGCTTACCACACGACGGGAATGTTTCCAAGACAAGGGATCACGTTTCCACTTTATTAGCAGACACTACCGCTCGGTATGCTCACCACATGTCCAGCAAACAGCAGGCGAGTTTGACGCAATGACACCTCGAGCCGCTGACTGTGTGATGCCGTACAGCATCCAACGAGGATCGAAGATCGGACAGGGGCCGCCAGGCATGAGCATCGGCAGCAGCTCGGACACATCGGGTGCCTGCAACACTGTGGACACAGCACAGGCCCGGATGAACCGGTGGTTACCTGGACCGCGCTGGAAATGTGACCGACAGCAGACAGCCTGGCGAACAATGGAGAGGGAGGCATGCCGAGACGGGTCTGACCGACAGTGGAGGAGGGGTGCCGAGGTTGGCGACAATATACAGAGCGGGTACCGATGCAGACTGACGGACAATGGAGAGGGAGGGGCGCCGAGACGGGTCTGACCGACAGTGGAGGAGGGGCGCCGAGGTTGGCGACAATATACAGAGCGGGTACCGATGCAGACTGACGGACAATGGAGAGGGAGGGGCGCCGAGACGGGTCTGACCGAGAGTGGAGGAGGGGTGCCGAGGTTGGCGACAATATACAGAGCGGGTGCCGATGCAGACTGACGGACAATGGAGAGGGACGGGCGCCGAGGTTGGCGACAATATACAGAGCGGGTGCCGATGCAGACTGACGGACAATGGAGAGGGAGGGGCGCCGAGGTTGGCGACAATATACAGAGCGGGTGCCGATGCAGGCTGACGGACAATGGAGAGGAGGGGCGCCGAGGTTGGCGACAATATACAGAGCGGGTGCCGATGCAGGCTGACGGACAATGGAGAGGGAGGGGCGCCGAGGTTGGCGACAATATACAGAGCGGGTGCCGATGCAGGCTGACGGACAATGGAGAGGGAGGGGCGCCGAGGTTGGCGACAATATACAGAGCGGGTGCCGATGCAGGCTGACGGAAAATGGAGGGAGGGGCGCCGAGGTTGGCGATAATATACAGAGCGGGTGCCAATGCAGACTGACGGACAATCGAGAACGAGTACTGAAACAAGGCCAGCGGGCAACGGAGGCGGTCACAGAAACGATGCTGGTGACAATGGAGAGGGAAGGGTGTCGATACAAGGCTGGCAGACGACGAAGGTGCGGGGTACCGAGACAGATGTGGACGTGCGGAGAAGGGAGCGGCACGACACGTCAGGCGCGGGCCTACACGTGCGAGTCCCGGACTTACAGGTCCTGTGGCATAGCCAGAACAATGCCGCAAACACGGAGTCAATCACGACACGTCTGCCTCGGTGAACACGCGTCTGCTTGCATACCCACTACGTGAATACAGAACGGCACAACATAAGCGGAAATGGCAACGCTGAGCGGTGTCCGACCTACTTGAGTGCACAAGCCCACAACAGACCAGCCGCCAAGAAGGCTCCAACACAGCGCAACCGAGTTCGAACGAACAAAACAAGGTGAGCGATACCCAGACTGCGTGGTGACACCCGGCTACATCAACATCAATACTATACAGGTATAAAAATAAATACAAAACGCACAGGTGACTCTTAACTACAGCATTCCATGCTCACTCGTAGGCGTCAGAACTCGGCACAAGCATACTGCCAATCGGACAGAATGAAAACACTGAATAAAGCCCTCGCTCCACTATGGTTAGCTGTTTCTGCTTGAAATGCCGTCGAGTTTAGACAGCCCAGCACATATTACTCATTAGAAGTAGGTGCAAGTAGAACCCTACACGCCTCTCCATCGCACACCAGCTCTTCCCCGATAATGAGCGAAGTCAGAGTATCAAAACACACCCGCCCACATCACACCGCAAACACGCACAAGTGCTGCACATTTTAACGATGCGATTCGTCAGACCGCCGAGCAAAGCGCGGCTGCTTTCAATTTGTTCCGGATAGTGCAGCGCCGACTGTGGGGGCTGCGGACGGGGACCGACACGGAGCACGGCCGCAGAGCGGACCGGGGTCACCACGGGTCTGGCGAACAGACCACGGGACGGTGAAGAGCCTGGGTCCGGCACGGTGGCGGGTCAGTCACCGACGCGACAGACCACCCGATCGGCTGACAACACTCTCGACAAGACCACCGCACCCGGCCACATGTCGAGTACGCGCGTCCACACATGTACCGTTCAACTTAGGCACATGACAGTGCTGCCTCGACAAGTCACAACGATGTCTAGCCAAGTGTGCGAATCTCACAGCGTCCCTACATCACCGGTCGCCCACCTCCGACCGCAGCGGTCGGCCAGCATCACCCGGTGACCCAGTCCGAGTCTATGGTCAGCAGGACAGCCACACCGCCCAGTGACCCAGTCCAAGTCTATGGTCAGCAGGACAGCCACACCGCCCAGTGACCCAGTCCGAGTCTGTGGCCGGCAGGACAGCTACACCGCCCAGTGACCCAGTCCGAGTCTGTGGCCGGCAGGACAGCCACACCGCCCGGTGACCCAGTCCGAGTCTGTGGCCGGCAGGACAGCCACACCGCCCAGTGACCCAGTCCAAGTCTATGGTCAGCAGGACAGCCACACCGCCCAGTGACCCAGTCCGAGTCTGTGGCCGGCAGGACAGCTACACCGCCCAGTGACCCAGTCCGAGTCTGTGGCCGGCAGGACAGCCACACCGCCCAGTGACCTAGTCCGAGTCTGTGGCCGGCAGGACAGCCACACCACCCGGTGACCCAGTCCGAGTCTGTGGCCAGCAGGACAGCCACACCGCCCAGTGACCCAGTCCGAGTCTGTGGCCGGCAGGACAGCCACACCGCCCAGCAACCCAGTCCGAGTCTGTGGCCGGCAGGACAGCTACACCGCCCAGTGACCCAGTCCGAGTCTGTGGCCGGCAGGACAGCCACACCGCCCAGTGACCCAGTCCGAGTCTGTGGCCGGCAGGACAGCCACACCGCCCAGTGACCCAGTCCGAGTCTGTGGCCGGCAGGACAGCCACACCGCCCAGTGACCCAGTCCGAGTCAGTCTGTGGCCGGCAGGACAGCCATACACCGCCCAGTGACCCGGTCCGAGTCTGTGGCCGGCAGGACAGCCACACCGCCCGGTGACCCAGTCCGAGTCTGTGGCCGGCAGGACAGCCACACCGCCCGGTGACCCAGTCCGAATCTGTGGCCGGCAGGACAGCCACACCGCCCAGTGACCCAGTCCGAGTCTGTGGCCGGCAGGACAGCCACACCGCCCGGTGACCCAGTCCGAATCTGTGGTCGGCAGGACAGCTACACCGCCCAGTGACCCAGTCCAAGTCTATGGTCAGCAGGACAGCCACACCGCCCAGTGACCCAGTCCGAGTCTGTGGTCGGCAGGACAGCCACACCGCCCAGTGACCCAGTCCGAGTATGTGGCAGTCCACACACTGCCGCCCTGTTCCACACTCCACGTCTACTGTTACACCCACCCACCTCTCCGGGCTTACCCTCTCATATCCATTCACAATTTTAGCACCGTCACATTGATCAACAGTTTCAATCCTGGCACATCAATCCAGCATCTTAGTTATGCACTGCCACATCCGTCTTAGCACTGATGTCCCATCACATCAATCTCCCTAGTCAGTCAGTGTCCTAGCATATCAATCCGCCGCCTCAGTCCTATCACACCAATTGTCCGCCTCTGTCCTTCCCACCAGTCCTGGCACATCAGTCCGCTTCCTCAGTCCTGCCACGCCAGTCCGCCATCTCAGTCCTGTCACACCAGTCCGCCGTCTCAGTCCTGTCACGTCAGTCCGCCGTCTCAGTCCTGTCACGTCAGTCCGCCGTCACAGTCCTGTCACATCAATTCACCACCGACAACTGCCGCGTCATATCAGTCCGTCTGCCGTGTCATATCAGTCAGTCTGCCGTCACACAGTAGACTTCACGTCGTCCGTCTGCCGTCGGCATCCATCCACGCCGACGCCGGCGGGCACCACCGCCCAGCGCACACCCGCCACCACCCGACGGTCAAGCACGCGAGCACGCGAATCACAGGATTGACGAGACGCTGCCGGCCCGGGTGCGCGACACGCGGCGCACCATCGACGGCAGCGCGACAACAGCGGCCGCTGCCGCGACACAAACACACCACACCAGTCACCGCCTCTCGGGGAACACACAGCGCGTGCACACACACACACACACACACACGTCAACACCGTGCAAAACCGGACGTGCAGACAGGTGAACACGTGCAACTCGATCAAGGTTTGCGAATTATCAGCGCCGATTTATGCACGCCGGCACACACGATCGACACCACTAGAGCCCCAGCAGAATGACTAGTGAATTAAAGAAAATCTGTACCGTTCTTTGGCAAAAGCCGTGCAATCGGCACTCGATTGCAATACACACTATGTACACATCATTCGGCAAACGCTCAGCGCGTCCAACAGCGGGCGTCACACACGGCACCGGACACGGGTGGCCGGCGGTCGCCACCGCCGGCTACCGTCGTCAGCGGCCCGTCCACGGCGACGAGGCGCTCCCGAGCGGCCGCCCGCCTCCTCGCCGCGCGCCGGTGGCGACATCGGCCGGCGCGCCGCGGCACCCGCAGTCGTCTGTTCGCCCGTCAGATGGCAGCGTGCGCGGCCTCCATCTGCACGGCGGTGGGCCGGGCGTGGGCGCTCTTGATGCCCATCTTGCGCATCCACGACATGATGCGCGGCAGGGTGATGTTGTACTTGCGAGAAGCCTGCGGCGGGAGGACACCTCATTGTAGGGGGTGGGGTGGGGTGGGGTTGGGGGTGGGGGGGTGATGACGGCGCCTGCGGCGGACACGCACCAGTGGCGGAGCACAGCCAGCAGATAGCTGAACCAACCGACCAGGAGGGCGGGGATGGCCGAGTGGTGAAGGCATTGAGCTCTGGATACCAAGGTCCCGGGTTCGACACTCGCACCGCTCGAGACATTTCCCAATCCCGCAGCCGACCGGCGGAACAGTGTGGCCGGCGCCATTAGTCGTGATTATGCATAAAGTGCGTCGTGAACCACCCAGTAAATAACACGCCGACCATATTGGCCACCCGTCGAACCAGACTAAATCAATCTCCTCTACCAGGGGACGAGTGGTCTAGGGGTAAGATGCTCGTCTCACAATCGAAAGGTTGTGGGTTCGAGTCTCACCTGTCGCTACTCTTCGCCCGCGACCAATCGGCGTGAGAGATTGGCGACGCTACATGACTCAACGGTCGACGTGTCGTAAAACCAATAACCAACCAACCAATCTCCTCTACCACGGCCAGTCGTCAACATACACGTAAATAGTAGCATAAAATATCGCACAAACGTTCAACGGTACTCCACAGAAGAGAATACCATTGCTTTGGTGACCATTGCTCGGTGACTGGCTGACTGAGGGCACAGGGGAGGGAGGGGAGCCCCTGTGACGCCACTAGCAGTCGAGCCACCGACATTCGAAACGTTAATCTCCCCAATACCGATCATAAACTCTGTTCCGACTAGATAGACCCCAACGGATCGACTCGGACATGGCAAGATTGTAGTTCATCACACGGTTCCATGTCAAACGAGACCAAAACAGTACATGGCTGAAACCTTCAGCGTTCCGATTCGGGAATCCAAGTCTGAAATAGGATCCTTGATGGATCTCAGTGCCCAGACCCAACCCTTCCGCTCCAGACTAGGATCAAGCGACGGGACATTCCAACGCCCTTTTTTTATTTCCTTGTTAGTAGTGGCGGGTACCAACGAAGGGTGTCAAGGTCAGCGATGACGTCGAAAGAGAGCAACATGACAGGCATGATTAGTTGGTTAGTTATTATGGCTTAGGGGCGTATTGAGTGCATACGCCATACACCGCCCACTTGACAGGCATGAGACGGTGCTAAAGAGCGAATAATGGCAAACTTCGGCAGCATCATGGCGGGATTTCAGAACAGATATCCAAAAATGATGTTCCATTGCACCATCCCCAACTTCGGACATCCGCCATCGTGTGTTCCTGCCGTTTAATGCTGCACGATTCCATGAATTCAGATAGTGATATTTCATGCGTTTAACATATGGATTGCAAAATTCTATGAATTCTCGCAGGGATAGCATCAGTCGAGCGTGACGACTCGGGGAAGTTCCATGAGTTTTCCAGGGAGAGCATCAGCAGAGCCGGCGCCTCGAGGTTCGGCGACGCGACAACTGCACTGCTGACGGCTGGGTAAGCCACGTGCCACAGCTGGACCAGCCACGTGCACCACAGCCGTACGTGCCTTTGAGGCGGTGATGCCTCCCGACTGGATCTCCCCCAGGGCGCTCTTCATGTCTTCGCTCATGACACCGCGCGGCTTTCGCTTCCCTGAGGCACACAGGTGAGGATGTTATAATGACATTTCGTGAGGATAGCATGAGTTTCCTGCAACTGAACCAGAAAGTTACCGATTACATGCTGTAGCAATGCAACACATTTTACAAGGGTCAATATGCCCCCTTGGGAAGTCACATATGCTTAATTACCACTGCCATAGAATCGCAAAGGTCGAAATGAAAACCAACACCAAGAGAAACCTGCTTTTACCTCCGGAAATACAGCTTCGTAGTGTCCCAAAATTCACCAATTTGGATGGAAAGTGGCATCCAGCAAAGATGATGTTCCACTCGTACCTCCCATTTTCATGAATAATTTTCCACTCACTACGAAAATGGCACATGTGGGGTGATTTCATACCACAAACAATTATCTTGCTGACATGCATCATACTTTCTCGCGTTTCGATGTTCTATCAAGTTACGAAGGTGAGTACAGCATCTTTGCCAGCAGTCAAAACTCAGAAGACTTGTGTTCCTTGCAAGATTAAGACAACTGAGCTTTGAAGACTGCCAGCATATATCAGATACACTACCAACATTAACCTAAATAGACAAGAATATCCGCATTCAAGACCATTTACAAAGCGTACGCGCAATGAGATCTCAGATAAATAGCCAGAAGGCAAGTATGGAAGTTACTGGTGCATCTGGCAACAATGCAGGTGTGGGAGCCACTGGTGCATCTGTCACGATCATCACGCAAATATGCGCGATCGAGGCGAACAAACCCTGTCGGTGAAAACAAAAACGAACACCTGCCAGGTTTTCTGGCTGGAGGTTCTCCAAGGTGTGGAGATAATTGAAGGGAATAATTGAGTCATACTCAATTGTCAGGACCTGAGGTGTAGATATACCTACATGGGAGCATCCAGGACATAGGCACCGGCACACTGCGTACAGCACATAACTGATTCCGTTGTGTAATTGAGGACTGGGCAGTGATACCAAGTAAACAATGTGTGCACAGCCTATTCTCATGCTGGATAGGGTCTAATGGCTGTAGGTATATACGGAATATGGGTTGTACCTACATGTCACGTGCTGATATTGATTGAAGCATGCATGTATGAGTCGGCTCCCAAATAGTTAGGATATTAATTGGATGTATTTCATCTGATTATAACTGGGTCAGAAGTGGTTAACACAGAATTGTGATGAAACCTGCATCCTATCCGGCTTTAATGTATCCTTCCTGCCACATTTGATCTGATAAGCTATGCCTAGCTTAAAAAGACATCCACATACATGAAATAAGTAAAGGGCTGTGGCGCTTATTACCCACAAAATGGTCCAATTATACCATTCACGACCATATTTTTCCTCTAAGTGTCCACCCTTACATTATTTTTTGTGCTAATTTTCCCACTCTGACACCATGGCATCAAATGAACCTTTGAGCAAAGCAGTTTGGCTTCCGGACTTGGCTTCTGTGAAACAAAGCTGACAAAATATATCTACAATAGTTCACAGGGACATCAAGTTCTGCAATAGTCCACAAGGACGTCAAGCTCTGCAATAGTTCACATAAATTTTCCATGCCTGATCTTGCTGATAGTATCAAGAGAATATTAACATTTATAATATTATTAATATTTAACAAAGTCTATTAACTTTTTCTTCACATTTCAGTCATTAAATAGATGCGACATATTACAGTCCCGTTCACGTCTGAGCGACGCCGACCAGCAGTGTTGCAGGGGAGGGGGAGGGGCTGTGAGCGACACTTCCCTTCACATCTGAGCGACGCCGACCAGCAGTGTTGCAGGGGAGGGGGAGGGGCTGTGAGCGACACTTCCCTTCACATCTGAGCGACGCCGACCAGCAGTGTTGCAGGGGAGGGGGAGGGGCTATGAGCGACACTTCCCTTCACATCTGAGCGACGCCGACCAGCAGTGTTGCAGGGGAGGGGGAGGGGCTGTGAGCGACACTTCCCTTCACATCTGAGCGACGCTGACCGGCACTGTTGCAGGGGAGGGGGAGGGGCTATGAGCGACACTTCCCTTCACATCTGAGCGACGCTGACCAGCAGTGTTGCAGGGGAGGGGAGGGGCTGTGAGCGACACATTCCACTTCCCTTCACATCTGAACGACGCTGACCGGCAGTGTTGCAGGGGAGGGTGAGGGTCTGTGAGCGACATCAACAGGACCCGATGCAGGCGGCCTAAGAGCAGCACCGACCGACGGGGCTGCCGGGAGAACCTGCAAGCGACATTGACTGGCAGCGTCGCAGAGGACCTGATCTGCACGCGTTGCAGAATGCGTCTCCGAGGGGCACTGACCAGCCGTGTTGCAGCGGCCGCGCGCCTTGACGCCCTGCCGCCGCATGTTGAGGTAGAGTGTCGGGATGGGGATGTCGTACTCGATGCTCGCCTCGGCGACCGTCACCTCGCCCGCCGAGATTCGACTGAGGGCGGCGCGCACGTGCGGCGAGTCGTGCGTGTTGCGCTTCGATATGCCTGCCGACGGCGGCCATGTTAGATTACATATTCCTCACTTCGCAGTACATGCCAGCATGAACATCTGGTACTAATTCCTTACTAATGCATGCCAGTATGAATATGTGATATAATTAGGAACAGGCTTGGTGAAGCGCTGAGAGACAGAGAGGGCAATGTTATACGTCATGGATACTGATCCATCATGGGGGAAGTGTGACGAAGGGTACTTATAACAACACCGAAAGACAAGGTTAGCCCCCTGAAGCCGTACTAAACAGCAGATTATGTGAGCACTAGGAGCCAACAGAACAACATTAGGAGAAGACTTAGTGAGCAAGGCAATGGCCACAACTGAGCGAAAACTGCCCGTAACAAATTTGGCTTCAGGCAAACTGACCAGCAATGCAGTGTAAATACAAACCAGGTCTCAGCACCAATCACCCCCACCGTTCGTTAATTCGTTCCAGAACCAAGTCGTGGCTCCAGCAACACCAACACACTTCTGCCAGTCTACCCCGTACCCGCTGTCACACAGCTCCCAGTCCGTCCCTTCACTGGCCGTCACATCTCACCCAATCTGCCCCAGATTTACCGTCACATC
Organism: Ashinkailepas kermadecensis; assembly: GCA_034440615.1. Taxonomy (NCBI): domain Eukaryota; kingdom Metazoa; phylum Arthropoda; class Thecostraca; family Neolepadidae; genus Ashinkailepas; species Ashinkailepas kermadecensis. The sequence goes on along the minus strand of JAOTOM010004650.1, from coordinate 97,675 downwards.
TCCCCCAGTCCGTCCCTTCACTGGCCGTCACATCTCACCCGATCTGCCCCAGATTTACCGTCACATCTCCCCCAGTCCGTCCCTTCACTGGCCGTCACATCTCACCCGATCTGCCCCAGATTTACCGTCACATCTCCCCCAGTCCGTCTCCTTCACTGGCCGTCACATCTCACCCGATCTGCCCCAGATTTACCGTCACATCTCCCCACAGTCCGTCCCTTCACTGGCCGTCACATCTCACCCAATCTGCCCCAGATTTACCGTCACATCTCCCCCAGTCCGTCTCCTTCACTGGCCGTCACATCTCACCCAATCTGCCCCAGATTTACCGTCACATCTCCCCCAGTCCGTCCCTTCACTGGCCGTCACATCTCACCCAATCTGCCCCAGATTTACCGTCACATCTCCCCCAGTCCGTCCCTTCACTGGCCGTCACATCTCACCCAATCTTCCCCAGATTTACTCACTTCCGTCACTCTCCCCAGTCCGTCCCTTCACTGGCCGTCACATCTCACCCAATCTGCCCCAGATTTACCGTCACATCTCCCCCAGTCCGTCCCTTCACTGGCCGTCACATCTCACCCGATCTGCCCCAGATTTACCGTCACATCTCCCCCAGTCCGTCCCTTCACTGGCCGTCACATCTCACCCAATCTGCCCCAGATTTACCGTCACATCTCCCCCAGTCCGTCCCTTCACTGGCCGTCACATCTCACCCAATCTGCCCCAGATTTACCGTCACATCTCCCCAGTCCGTCCCTTCACTGGCCGTCACATCTCACCCAATCTGCCCCAGATTTATCGTCACATCTCCCCCAGTCCGTCCCTTCACTGGCCGTCACATCTCACCCAATCTGCCCCAGATTTACCGTCACATCTCCCCCAGTCCGTCCCTTCACTGGCCGTCGCATCTCACCCAATCTGCCCCAGATTTACGTCGTCACATCTCCCCCAGTCCGTCCCTTCACTGGCCGTCACATCTCACCCAATCTGCCCCAGATTTACCGTCACATCTCCCCCAGTCCGTCCCTTCACTGGCCGTCGCATCTCACCCAATCTGCCCCAGATTTACCGTCACATCTCCCCCAGTCCGTCCCTTCACTGGCCGTCACATCTCACCCAATCTGCCCCAGATTTACCGTCACATCTCCCCCAGTCCGTCCCTTCACTGGCCGTCACATCTCACCCGATCTGCCCCAGATTTACCGTCACATCTCCCCCAGTCCGTCCCTTCACTGGCCGTCACATCTCACCCGATCTGCCCCAGATTTACCGTCACATCTCCCCCAGTCCGTCCCTTCACTGGCCGTCACATCTCACCCGATCTGCCCCAGATTTACCGTCACCCCATCCGTCCCTTCACTGGCTCCCCCGATCTGCCCCAGATTTTACCGTCCCCCCCCCGTCCGGCCCTTCACTGGCCGTCACATCTCACCCGATCTGCCCCAGATTTACGTCACATCTCCCCAGTCCGTCCCTTCACTGGCCGTCTCATCTCCCCCAGTCCGTCCCAAATTCCGTCACATCTCCCCCAGTCCGTCCCTTCACTGGCCGTCACATCTCACCCAATCTGCCCCAGATTTACCGTCACATCTCCCCCAGTCCGTCCCTTCACTGGCCGTCACATCTCACCCAATCTGCCCCAGATCTACCGTAACATCTTTCCCAGCCCGTCCCCTGACCGGTAGTCACATCTGTCCCAATCCGCCCTAGATCTGTTGTCATAACTCTCGAAGCCCACCACATACCGGCTGCAAAAATGTCCCAAAATGTATCGAATCGAGCGGAAAGTCACACTCAACAAGGATTTTTTTGTAATCTCTCTTACCTCCCATTTTCATCTATGACTTTCCACTCCTTATCCACTCCGAGGACCAGAAGTATCCTACAGCACCCAACGTGAAAAACGGGTGCACTGATAAGCAAAGCAATGCAAGCTAGTAAGCCTAACGGGTGCAAAGAAAATATACTGAAACACATCAATTACATCTTTCAACATTGTTCCAAGCATTCATAAATCTCTGCATTCTAGCGCATTTACCAAGTATTCAGGTGTGAAGAGTTGAGATACAGAGCGACCAGGCAGGGAAGCTTAATTTAATAGCTTCAGCTAAATTTACATTGCTTATCCGAACATGCAAAACGCCAACAATTTCGGTTGACGGCAATTAAATAAACTTTCGACACCACCTCTGCTGGTGATCGTTCATCCACTGCACCCACATATGCCATGTGTTGATACTGGTTAGGTAGTTATCAGTTCACACCCGCACCGGCCAAACACGGCCCGGACAGCCGCTCTGTGACCTTGAGCCAGGTTCACACGCCCACCGGCCGAACACGGACCGGACAGCCGCTCTGTGTGACCTTGAGCCAGGTTCACACATCCACTGACCCAACACGGACCGGACGACTGGCGGCCGCTCTGTGTGACCTTGAGCCAGGTTTACACGCCACCGGCTCAACACGGCCCGGACAGTCGCCCTGTGTGACCTTGAGCCAGGTTCACACATCCACTGACCCAACACAGCCGCTGGACCATAAGTCAGGCGCTGGGCAGCCGCTTTGTGACCATATTTGATAACGCGCTGTCGAGTTCCGGTCCGGCTATGTGACCGGAAAGATGCCGGACGGAAACGACAGCTCGCTCTACATTTCCTCCGCTTCGACCATCGCACAAAAGCTTAATCAAGCTGAACTTTTCGTTGCTTCATGCTTAACCGGTAGTGGATTTGCATCTCTTTAAGATCTAGCATCGGAGCACTGCCAATAATTTGACAGCATAACAGTGAGGCATATGGCGTACACAACATGATCTCAACTTTTGACAGCCATTCTTCAAACCCTCTGCAAATTGTCGTAGACATAGAACCAGGGATTCTGCCGGATAAAACGCACTGCAGGGCATAACTGACCATTTGGCCGGTTGCAGAGGGGTTTTAGGTAACACCTGTTCTCACACTGCCCAGACGTATTATGCCAAACTGGTAAATTATCGAGAGCGACCGACGTGCCCCATGTGGCGTAGCTTCCCATGCGAGTGGTGCATACGTAGCAACTTGCAAACTCGTTCCCTTCGCTAGCTAGCAGAGGTTGGCGGGAACCAAGTTTTACGGCGTCGGCCTTCCTCCAGCATCACAGGTAGCAACACATCTTCATCACATTGAAGAAGCAACACGATCAGTAAACAAACGCCACAGGAAAACTCACGACACATTTCAAGTTCGCGTCAAGCCGTATTGACTTGCACCGATTGCATCGTTGCTACCGTATTGCGTTGGCAAAGTCCGGTGTTACCGTATGTTGAACCACTAGCGGGTTGGCTCTCGACAGCGGAAAGCCTCCGGTCCGTTTTGGACTGGTGGAGGCGTGAACTGGGCTCGATCATGCATGACATGGCTACCCAATCATTGGGTTGGGTAATGGCATGCATTTGGCCTGATCATACCAACAGGGTCCAAATTGGCTAATCGAGTGTGAAGAAAACCTGCCGAAGAGTTGTGGGAGAACCTGCATCATATCCTGTTTTAGTGCATTATTTAGACGCACATGATCTGGTGAGCTAAACCTGGCTGAAGAAAGGAAAAACAACGAAGTAAATATAACATGCCAGCGCATCACATTCCAAAAGGTTAAGACTATTTTCTTTATTCATATGTCCGCAATATTGTTTTCCTCAATTTGCCATTCTTGCACCATGTTTTTATGGGTAATTTTTCACCTTTTTCACAGCAAGAAATATTAATTTTGGGACAAGAATCACCTCTCCCATACTATCCAGACCGGCCGTTGCATCCCTACGAACCCATCCGAACCGGCCGTCACATTTCTCCCAGTTCACCCATAGCTGCTGTCGCATCTCTCCCAGCCCACACAGACCCACGGCTACTTCTTCTCCACGCAACACGATCCAGCTCGGGCTGACACTCGGAAATTCCGGACATGGAGGACAATTTTGGATCATGAAATGCGGAGGTTTTTTTTCGTGACCTCATGACTTCATGTTCTACTTGCGGTGATCTTTGGACATTTTATCAAGGAGCCGTAAGCTTGATGCCACTGTGAACAGCGGCACTCAAATTGCAGCGAGACAAACGAGACAGGTGGTGTTTGTTGGTTTTTACGATACATCGACCGTTGAGTGATGTAGCGTCGCCAATCTCTCACGCCGATTGGTCGCGGGCGAAGAGTAGCGACAGGTGAGACTCGAACCCACAATCTTTCGATTGTGAGACGAGCAACTTACCCCTAGACTACTCGTCCCCAGACAAACGACACAATACTTTTCAAGAGAATACTGTTGACAATAATTTTCAAGAGGATACTGTTGACAAAATATAACAACAGTCAATGTTCCCAGCCCATCCAAACCCGCTGTAACGTCTCTCCCAGCCCATCCAGACCCGCTGTAGCATCTCTTCCAGCCCATCCAGACCAGCTGTAACGTCTCACCCAGCCCATCCAGACCCGCTGTAGCGTCTCTCCCAGCCCATCCAGACCCGCTGTAGCATCTCTTCCAGCCCGTCTCCGACCCACTTACTGAGCAGTGGAGGCAGCTCTGCACCGGGCGGAGCGACGGGCACCGCATCGCTCGGAAACGGCAGCGCTTCATCGGAGAAAGGCGGACGGGCGCCGGAGAAGGATGGCGGGGTGTCGGAGAAGGATGACGGGGCGTTGGAGAAGGGTGGCGGGGCGTCGGAGAAGGGTGGCGTAGCACTGGCGAAGGCTGGCGGTGGGCCGACGAAGGCTGGCGGCGGGCCGACGAAGGCCGGCGGGGTGCCGGCGAAGGGTGGCGGCTCGCCGGCGAAGGGAGGCGGCCGGTCGTCGCTGTGGCCGGCCACCGACAGGGACAGCATGGACATCACATCCAGCGGCGCCGCGTCCGACGGCGACGACGGCGACATCTGCCGGTCGTGTGACGTGTCACTGGTGCACAGGGGACGAGTGGTCTAGGGGTAAGATGCTCGTCTCGCAATCGAAAGATTGTGGGTTCGAATCTCACCTGTCGCTACTCTTCGCCCGCGACCAATCAGCGTGAGAGATTGGCGACGCTATATGACTCAACGGTCGACGTGTCGTAAAACCAATAACCAACCAACCAATCACTGGTGCACACGTGTGCAGTGCAGACGGAGGATCACTACCGCTGGAGACCGCCCGCGGCAGGGCCCATCCACAGACCGGCTATCATAGCTGGGCAACTCCCACACCGCCTAGGCAACACCTGTAGATGGGAAACCTATGCTGCTGGTCACTGCAGCCGGGTAGCACCTCCATGTGGCCACTAAAGCTGGGAAACACATGCAATTGGGTGCAGTCCAAAACTGATCACGGAATCCATTGGCTGTACCTGCTGCTGTACATCCAATGTGATGTGGCTGGGAAACCGTACCCACTGCTGCAGACGACGGGGCAGCCACATCTGCTGTTACAGGGGCGCCGAGGTGGTCGGACCTGCTGCTACAAAGGCGGTAAGGCAGCCGTACTTGCTTCTGCCGTACCGCGGGGCAGCCGTACCTGCTGCTACAGCGTAAGGATGCTGTACCTGCTGCTGCACAGACAGTAAGGAAACTATACCTGCTGCTGCACACAGTGAGGAAGCTACAACTTTCTGTTACAGAGTGAAGATGTCATACCTGCTGATGTATACAGTGAGGAAGCCGTGCCTGCTGCTGCACATACAATGAGGAAGCTGTACCTGCTGATACAAAGCGAGGAAGCCATGCCTGCTGATGCAGAAGCAGCGAGGCAGCCGTACCTCTGCTACCGAGGAAGTGAAGCAGCCGTACCTGCTGTTGCACACAGTGCGGAAGTCATACCTGCTGCTGCAGAAGCAGCGAGGCAGCCGTACCTCTGCTACCGAGGAAGTGAAGCAGCCGTACCTGCTGTTGCACAGACAGTGCGGAAGCCGTACCTGCTGCTGCAGAAGCAGCGAGGCAGCCGTACCTCTGCTACCGAGGAAGTGAAGCAGCCGTACCTGCTGTTGCAGACAGTGCGGAAGCCGTACCCGCTGCTGCACAGCCAGCGAGAAAACCGTACCTGCTGCTGCACAGACAGTGAGGAAGCCGTGCCTGCTGCACAGACAGCGAGACAGCCGTGCCTGCTGCTGCACAGACAGCGAGACAGCCGTACCTGCTGTTGCACAGACAGCGAGACAGCCGTACCTGCTGGTGCAGAGGCGGTGGCGAGGGCGGCGCAGACGTCGACGGAGCGGCGGAGCCGGTGTCGTTGAGCCAGCTGGGAGCGAGGCCGTCGGCCGGCGGCGGTGGCGGCGTCTCGGGCCGAGTCGGCAGCGGCTCGGCCGAGTCGTCCTCGTCGTCCTCGCAGCTGCTGTCGCCGTCCGACTTGACCAGGCCTCTGATCTGCAGCCGCTCGGCGGCCTGCAACACCGACACACCAGCACTGGTGGACACTCACGGCTCCCGGCCGCCCGGTGGCTTGGCGCTGTCTTGGCGTTGAGAGGCGTATCAACTATGCAATTTCGTAGCCATGTCACCGACTTCAGAACTTCGTGCAGTGGATTTAGTGAGCAGCTATGAGGAATGATTGATGACTTCAAACATTGTTTACTGGATATAAATAAAATTAACAGCCGACATCACCCACATGGTGGCAGGCTGGCCAAATTCAACAGCAACAACTACATAAGATTGCACCGGATGCAAGAACCTCGCATTTATCTACCACCTGATGTCGCAAATACACATCGCCACAGTCAGGTCCAAAATATCAGCGGCGTAGAGGTTCAAGAGCAATACAACCAACAAACACATCGTACACTGCAAGGTGGCGAAACATCGTACGCATGCAGGCGGGAGCCGTCGGCTTGTTCCTGGTGAATGTCATTACACCGGCAGTTGGGCGACAGGAAGGCACATCAAGAGCAGTGTTCACCTTGAGCAAAGACTCGAGGCGCGTCTGGTCAATGGTCGCCTGGCCGCAGTACATGAACTCGATCAGTATGCGCATCTCCTCTTCGGTGATCTCGCTCAGCATCACGATTGGCGTCTCCTTGGCCGGAATGTTCTGCGGACACCACGCACACACTGACAACACACCGACACACTGACAACACACTGCACTGGTCAGCTGTGCCACGGTCCGGGGATACCGTACCCTCTCGGCTTTACACGCTCTGGGACACGGCATATGTCGAGTGCGGGACGCTTTGGGGACACTATTCGTTTGCTGTAGCACGTTCTGGGACACTGGATATGTAAAATGTGGAAGTCCTGGGGACGCCCAGTGTTGCTTCGTATTCTTTCTTCTGGGAGGGGCAGGACCTAAGCCCTCAATATTTATCTTAGCACCCTCTTCAATAATGTTGAAAACCCCAAATGAAAAGGTGTCCATTCAACGTTGCACAAGAAAAATAAACGGGCAGATCCACAACGGCTCAACATATTTTTCCACGGAAGCGCGAGCAAAATCTCCCAATATGGAAATTGGGTCCAAATACTCCATCAATAAGCATGATGTGCCACCCCTCATCCTATTACATTTTCATAACACGACACCCGTGAACGACGTGAGGTGTTGGCGAGCCAGGGGACATTGTGACTTCGTGAGGCACACCCACTTGATCCGCTAATTCATGATGATGGGGCGTAATGGGAGGTGGAGCTCAATAATGGTTGGGGTCAAGGGAGACCTCGAACTCGTCAGCAGCAGGGCGTAGAAGGCGATATAACTCGGTAGCTACGATAAGGACCCGTGAGCGATACATCTCGCGATACGACACCAGCATATTGCTCTCAAATACTCGTCTCTGATTGCCTTCTACTTTAACCTGTGTCTGGTATATTAGATAGTCATGCACCGCAGGAGGCCCTTAGCAACTTGGGAGTTGGCAGATGACTATAAAGTAATTGTGTCTGGTGCAATCCCGCTTCATTCATCATTTTAAAGAAGTTTCACTCGGAATAATGTGTCACTCTAGATATTCTGTACTGGGAATGGTGAAACTGCCATTGATACCTGTCATGTACATAAGGATCTCAACAAGAAAGGGGAGCGGAATCATGAGGTGCACGTTCCATATCACAATCTGATGGCATAGGCGCCTAGTGCCATTTAAAAAATGCAGAGCAAACCCTGCCAGTTGGGAAGCAGATAAAAGTTGATTATCCAACACTTGGAGCATCAAATATTGGACACTCCAAAAACAACACTTCAAGAAAAACACAGTTAACAGGCAGGAATCCCTCGCCATACGCAAGCGTCGTTAAACTGAAGGGCTGTCGATTAAAGTTCTCAACCCCCACAGCACTAGTTCCAAAATTTTACTATTCATACACTACCATACCATTCCTCTCCCTACCATACCATTCCTACGCTAATCATTCACACACTATTTTATGTGATGTTATGCATTATATGATATTCTATGCTGCCATTTAATCAAGCATCCATACATTTGCATGATCCGTTTGACAATGGAGAAGTGCATAATGATGGGAATAAAAATATCTTCAAACTGCAAATTATTATTTAAATGAGTAGTGGGAGCACATCAATAAAGTGCCTACAATAACCAAACAAACCCTTGAGACTTCAACTATCTTTGTTCACACCATAGTCATTACCTGCAGAGTTTTCTCGAAATAGGTGCTGCACGAAGCAAGCACAACTCGGTGCAGCTGGAAAACTTCTCCATCACAAGCCACCATGACATCACTAAATAGGTGGTTCTTGACAATCTTCATCAAAAACTGGTCCCAATTCTGCTGATACTTGTTCCATTTTAGTGAGAACTGCTGTGTTGAACCCATCTTGGAAACAAAGAAGCAATAGCACTACCCTGAAACAAAATGACTGTCAGTAATGCATTCTGTTATGCATAATGTCAGGTGCTTTCTGCTGGTTGGCTGGTTGGTTATTAGGGTTCAATGGCACATGGATGGCAAGGTGGAATCGGCAGAGGCGTTTTCAGTTCATGTGGAAATGATTGCCAAATCCCTAACAACGAACGCCTGATGGCATCTATAAGCCTCACTCACGAGTCAGAAAATACCATGCATGGCATAATGCAGTATGCACATTGTAATAATAAATGGTTGTTGGTTGGTTGGTTATTGGTTTTACGACACGTCGACCGTTGAGTCATGTAGCGTCGCCAATCTCTCACGCCGATTGGTCGCGGGCGAAGAGTAGCGACAGGTGAGACTCGAACCCACCTTTCAATTGTGAGACGAGCATCTTACCCCTAGACCACTCGTCCCCTAATAATAATAAATGGGGCTCACTACTTACCTTCAATGCACAAGAGCTGCATTGAGCTCACAAGCGAGTGCATTGAAGCTGTTGGGTGTAGCAGCTTTAAAAAAAGGAAAATACAGGTCCTTATCTGGCTGACATAGTTAGTTATATGGATTGATGGGTGCATGAATCATTGTTAATCACAGTGTGGCCAAACCTTTCTAATTCCCACTAAACACACACACATATATACTTGCATACATATATATATATATATATATATATATATATATATATATATATATATATATATATATATATATACACATATATGATGGTGGGTGTTTATGGTGCATGTATGCACTGTTTTTATCTGGAATACCCACACAATTACTCAGGTCTTACCCTATACTATATATGTATGGCTTCAATCATGGGTACACAGTGTTACATACAGGTCAAAAATCAAAATTATCACAATTGTATTCTAATTACATTGGTTGTGTTAAATAGAAGATCTCTCTACTGAAACTTCACTTTATACAGGAAAAAACTTTCTTAAATTGAATTTGAAAGCCATTAAACTCTCAATGGGCAAAATATTTTGCTCCTACCTTCATGTCCTAAAATTCCATACAAAACACAATTGTTTTGCTTCTTCAATCAAAATTCTTGCAATATGAACTAAACAGTGGATTATGTGTTACATTAATTAAAGCATTCTATCTGTTTATAAAACTGATATTAAAAGAGAAATATGGAAAAGGGACACTGTTATGAGCAGAAGACTTGTATATTATTTTCAACATTCAAGAAATGATGAAGAAAAGAAGAAAGAAATGAAGAAACGAAAGGTGAGTGAGAAAAGACTTACAATATGAACTTCACTTATTTCAAGTGTAAAATAATGAGAATAAGCTTATTACCCCATGGGTTACCCCAGACTACCCAGCAAACCTTACCTTTCAAAATGAGCTATTTGACTCTGCAGCAGTGCAATTTGCAGAAATCATCATTGAACTGGTCTCCTCTTTCGCGCGTCACCGATCGTCAATGTGCGGGACATGCATGAAAACACTGCATTTTTTTCCTGGATGTATAACAAAAACAGTGTAAATTGATGACGTTACAGTTTCTCTGTACTAAAGCAGTGATGTTTTGCACAAATTCAGAGATGAACGGCGACTCTCGCATATTATGCAGTGTGCTATCAACCGCACATCGCATATGGTACACAACACTCAATTGACGGACAAAAATGGCCATCAATTTACTAGGTTTCGCGATCGAAAACAATCCACATGTACAAAACGTGTTTTGAAGCAAAGCACAACACATCTCTTCTGCCGGATTTTGCTTCGTAGAGTCTCGTATGCATCGTCTGCTCTCAGAGTGGAATTGTGACTGGAATAGTGATGAGCAGAAGACACATTTCACGCCCTTAGTGTTACAAAAGCAGAGGCTGAAAGTTCAAACAAACCCCAGGAACAATTAAGAGACAGGTTCGCCTGATGTGCTGGCATTTTACCATCAGTTTGTGGTGAATTAATACCATAAGACTCTCAGATAAAACCAGCCATTGTTACGATGTAACAGAGGTGAGACTCTAACCCACAACCTTTCGATTGTGAGACGAGCATCCTACCCCTAGACCACTTGTCCAACCATTAACCATTAACCAAAGCTAGCTAAACCTGCCTCAGAAGAAGAAGAAAGCATTACTTTTTAATTAAAAAATTACAGCTAAAAGAATCCCAACCTCAACTCCTTAGAATCCCAACTCCAAGAATCCAAACCTCAACCCTTTGTTTGCTTTATGGAGGTAAAATGTGTGTAAAAGTTGACCCATGAACACATTAAAGTACAATGATACCCACAAAACCCCCACTTCTGTAAATAATCCCAATACTTTGTCGAAGAGTGCAACATGTCAAAACTGTCCATGCTCTGTCAGTGCATTCTCAAAAATGTTTTCTGGCATTATTTAATGTTATCTGAATTATTTAAAAAATACGTTTCTTTTTTAAATGGCTGCTTATCAACCATCGCTTGAACTTGGATTGCTGATATCTTGTAAAGCCCTCATTTTCCAAAGAAAGGAATATCAAATTCATTCAAATCACATCAGAGAACACCAGAAAACAATTTCTAACCAAAAATTTGGGTATGGGGCTTCTATATATCAACCATATATTTATGTGCATATGCATTTCTTCTTCAGAAATCAGAACCAGCATCATTAGTCAACATTAATTCCCATGACAAATGCATACTTTTCATTTGGGGACAACTAATGTGTAAGACATAACCTAACATAGCCTAGTTTGTATTGTTTTGATTTAAAGTATTCACAAGACAAGCTTTATATACATTTTACCCCCATAAAGCAAGGAAAGGGGTCAGGTTTGGTTAGTTTTTAAGTCAGCAAAAATTAAGTTTTTGGTTGATTTTGTCTTCTCAAAAACAAATCTGCTTCTTTTCTTCAAAAATGGGATAGGCTAGGTTAGGTTTGTTCAGGACAGGCTACATTTCTTAATTTGAAATAACTTTGAGGAAAAAAATGTTGACATTTTTGCAATATAGATTCAAATATTTTCTGAGATGGGTGGTTATGCTAGACTACATTCAGCTGGGTCAATATTTTTTCTTCACTTTTGAACATTATTTTGAATGCTATATTAGCTAACTCAAAGGCCATTTTTTTGGTATAATTTTACATGCCACTGAAAAGTAAACATTTACAGAGGAATTCAGGGTCATATCTTCACAACATTCATAAAAAAACTGCATGAAAAAATAAATCCCAAGAATAAAAAAAAATTAGCTTCACGTTTTGAAATCATCACATTTCCTTCACAATATTTATCACATTTGGGAAATGTGCTACAATATTTCCTTCTTGAAATGCCACATTAGGCAGGAAGTACAAATACAGAAAGTTCATGGGAGGAGGTGCCAGTTCTCCTAAACCATGCATTTCCTCATGATTTATTCTTAGAAACTAACCAGAACATAACAGGCTGAAAGATATGAGCCAACCTAATTTATTCCAACCTATCATGATGAACATTGCCGTCTTCTCCCTGTCAAGGTATTTCATGAGCTTACATGCCTTAAGTTGGTTTGAAAGATTCATACCAAGCTAGATACCTAGGTAGGCAGACAGGTTGGTATTATTGGAGATCAAGGTAAAATTTGATTCTTTGCATTTTTTTTAAATACAATATATTTTAACCTGAAAAAGATGATGCAACCACTCATTTTCTCTGCAACTGATTGCATTAAAAAAATAAACACATGATCATAATCTTCACTCTATGCATATAGCCAATCACATATAAGTATCCATACCTGGTGTATGATAGACATGATAAAGAAGAAATTCAACACTTCATGCACTCAATTCAATACTCTGATATACAAAATCTGATGTTTCTGGCTTAATTAAATATTTATTCCTGACAAGGAGTATTTGCAGCCAGATGCATCCTAACCTTCGATCGGGGCCACAGTAGCTCAGTTGGTAGTGTCAGATTCTTGATCGCAAGATTGTGGGTTCGAATCTCACAACCGGTGGCATTTACTGAGTCCACCCGCAACCAATCAGAGTGCGAGGTTGGCGACGCTACATGACCTCGCAGTTGAATGCATCGTAAAAGATCCCAAAGTTCTTCTTCTAACCTTTGATCAAGGCTGGAAGTTCCTTGTGATGCTGTTAAGTTAATGGCAGCACTAACAATGTTGCCTAGATTTGATGATGCTGTGGCCAAAGTTTGTTTGGAACAATTCTGGTTTTCCAGTTAGGTTAGGTTAGGTTATATTATATTATGCTACATTATCTTTGTCTAGGTTAGGTTGGGTTATTTTATGTTTTGTCTATGACTTATCTATTCATATGTGTTTTTTGAATTCTTGATTGTAAGCAAAACACTCAGCAAATGTCAGTAGACAAACCAGACTCAGCCATGCTCAAGATATGCCACACAACAGTGTAAGTTTAGCTTCCCAGTGTACTGGTTGCATTTTAGGGTAATCTTCAAGTATTACCCCTCACGCTTGCTTTATATCAACAATGTATCCAAACCAAGGCTATAGAACACCAGGTAGAATGCTCCGCTTCCCAAAAAGGGAGACGCTTGAGAGGACCATCAATTCCATAAACTTGAGCCGACCAATCAGCGTTTGACGACCTCCGCCAATCGTAGCAATAGTAAAGGCTGTAGGGAAAAATTTGTGGAAGCTATTATTCATATGTTATTCCATTTTTTGTGCTAATTTTCTACAAAGACATTCTTGCTACTTTAGTCTTGATCTTTAATACTACCTTCTCACAATGTCACCACTGACATGGAAACAAATTTGGTATTCGTGTGAATGTCACCGGTTTCGCAGCACTAAAGACAAAATGTGTTTGTTTACCATTGGCACGACCGACGGAGGTCGTCAAACGCTGATTGGTCAGCTCAAGCTTCTCCCTTTTTTTATTGGACTACAATGCTGGAGCGCACCCCCCTGATCCAAACCATCGTCAGCTGACTGCCAGTCAGCTGTTGGTGACGTCACTCGAACATACAGAGGGCAGGGTGTGCAGATGCTATTTCACAATGGTGAAAACCTAACCTAACCTAACACTAACCTAACCTAACCCTTACAAATATTCCTGGTGACGCCCTTGGAACATTCAGTGCACCCAGCTGCGAGGTGTCGGTACATTTGAGTGATGTCACCAACAGCTGACTGGCAGTCAGCTGACGATGGCTTGGATACATTGTTGAGATAAAGGAAGTGAGGGGTAATACTTGAATGATACCACATTTTAGTATCTCACATAATTATAAGCTTTCTTTTGAGAACAATCACACAAGTTTATAATTTTCCGACAACACAGTCATTCCCAAGGCTATAGAACACCAGGTGAGGTTATTTGTTTGCACTGTTCCAATGTCTGCCAGTATTTGTTTTTTAAGGAATTCCACAGGCACAAAATTAATAAATTCCTTCCCCAAGCATCAAAGCTTTATAACCCACAGCCTGAATGCAGTGCTGGTCAGTCCGACACCAGCGGGGTACAAAAGGATGAGCCACAGCCCAGACAATCCCATTAAAGTATGTAAATGCTTGCAGCATTAACCCTTTAAATGCCATTAATATCGTAGCACATTTCCTCCGTATCATGCCTATGACATCATCACTTGCATCGACCGCCTTTGACTTAAAAGTAATCATTTGCGGAGAAAATGAATGGTCGCATCGTCTTAACCACGTAAAAAAGCACCGTGTTAAAAATCCAAAGAATCAAATTTTACCTTGATCTCCAAATTTACCGGCAGGTACCTACCTACCTAACCCAAAAGAGTCACACCATACATCAACCACATAATATCTAACTATGGCTATAGAAGTCCTTCACAACTGGCAATTGGCACCGTGAATATAAAAGTGCGAAGCCCTGAAACCGATACCCTTAACCTATTTCCCTGACGCTTACACGGCCTTGCCTTTAGCCAACAGCAGAAATACAAGGATCAAAACGAGCTGCGCCGGTTCGGCCGCATCAGCCAAAAAAGCAACAAACTGTACATTCATCAAATTAGCGACAGATTCATATTCACACACGGCTTGATATTCGCCGGATATCGAAGAAGGGTGGACTCTTCAAATTCCCTTCAAAATTGGCACGCTGGCAGTACTCAAGGCACTAATCATCAACAGCATAAAAGCCGGCAGGATGGTTCATAAACACTTGAGTTATTCAAGGTCAAATGTCTGGGTCATTGAGGTCCGACTCATCAGAATTCCTTTTAAAATTAGCAGTGCTTTCCGCGATAACTAATTTTCGGACCTGCGATAACGATAAAACGATAAGAAAGGTTTGCGATAACGATAAACGATAAACGATAAAAAATTTTCACAAAATTAACAGCGATAGCGATAAAACGATAACGATAATTGTTTTTTTAACAGCGATAACGAAACGATAAACGATAAAACGATAACGATAATTGTTTTTAACAGCGATAAGAAATAAAGCTTAAATAAGTGTACTTAAAGTTTATTTGCAGTATATACTGTATCATACAAGTAAAAAAAGGACAAAAACACATTTTAGTCAAGCTCAGCATCTGTCTCATGCTCTGTGTCAGTGTTGGCCTCCTCTTCTCCCTCTTCAAGATAGCCTCCAGGAGGGCCATGTTGCCCTTGGTGAAGACCAGCTGCTGAAACTTGTCGCTGGTCATGCTGGCGCGCTTGGGCCTCAGGACATCCCCGGCCGTGCTGAACATGCGCTCCACAGCGGCAGAGCTGGGCAGGGGGTGTTGTACTTGATGAACAGTGCGATCCACTTGTCCCTGTGCAGGCTGGGGGTGCTCTGGCTTCACCTCAGCTTCCTTGCTCCTGGCCCAGGTCTGCAGCTCCTTCCTGATGAGCTCCTCCATGTTAGGGCTGCCCTCCATGACCATGGGGGCGTCCTGAAGGCAAAGGGGTCGTCAGCGTCGTCCTCTACCTCCGCTGCTGTGCCCTGGCTGGAGGGAGGGCATCAGGAGTGATGGTGTTGATGAGCTCCCTGACCAGCTTCTCCTTGGTGGACTCCTCAAGGTCTGGGGCCACATGCTTGAGCCTGATGGGGCCATGGTTGGGGTGGGTCAGGGTGGCCATCAGGAGGTCCTCCTCCTTGCACAGGTGCTGGAACCTTTGTTGAAGCCATGGATGGACCCCGGCTGGTCCAGGAGGGCGTCCACCAAGGGGAGGGCATACCTCAGGGTGGCCTCAGCCTTCAGCCTCTGCAGCTCCAACTTGAGCAGCATGAGGTAGGGCAGGAGGATGCCCATGTAGGCATTGGCCTCAGCCTGGACCCGGTCCAAGCAGATGGAGACCGGCCTCATGACCTGGCAGTACTCCTCCAAGACCCCCTTGTCCTCCTCCTGGAAGGTGGCGGCGCCTCCCTGCTCCCTGACTCAGTCTTGAGGACGTCGTTGATGGCCTCCATGGTGTCTGTGTCCTTGAGGGCGGTCTCCAGGAGGCACTTGGTTGCGTCGTAGAAGCTGTTCCACCTACACAGAGTTAAAACAGTGTTTTAGGTACAGCTCTTATTTAAATTTAGTAACTAATAAGTAATAACTATTACAAGTTCAAATAAAACTTTTGCATCATTTCTATTTAAATATATGTCAACTATTAAATTTGCAAACTTAAATAGATGTAAATTCCAACTGTAATAGATGTAAATTCAAACTCTATCTAGTTGATTTTTTTAAATGTGCGATTTTTTAAATGTGCGATTTTTTACCTGGTTGGGCAAGGAGTCTTCAGCTTTCTCCCCAGCACTTCCTTGATCCTGTTGGCCACCACAGAGGACCTGTTGTGGAGGTTCCACAGGGCCTGGGCCTTGGCAGCTGCCTTGGTGAATGGCTGCCTTCCCTGCCTGCCTGTGGCACTGCCATGGTTCCAGCCAACCACCTTGGACACATCAGATGTCGCCAGCAGGTTCAAGGTGTGGGCGGCGCACCTCCTCTGGATGGGCAGCTGGGGCAGGTCCTCTACCTCCTCCTCCTCAGTCAGGAGTGCATAGACATCGACTATGTCCACGCCGCCGCCATCAGGATCCTGATGCTCTGGTGCCAGGAAAGGAGGGTCAGCTGGGTTGCCGCCATAGTAGTTGAATGCGGCGCAGTAGTTGGTGCCATTGTCGGTAGTTGTGGCGGCGATCTTCCTGGTGATGCCAAACTCGCTGTTGATCTTGTACACCTCTGTGGCCAGGAGCTCCTTGGTCTGCTTGCCCTTCAGCTCCTTGCAGGCAAGTGTGCCATGCTTTCTGGACAGAGTCTTGGCATCTATCCAGTGCACAGTGCACCCCAGGAAAGCGCGGTGGTGTGCGCTCCAGCTGTCGGCTGTGGTCGCCACATAGCTCACCTCCTTCAGGACGAAGATGAGCTCCTTCTTGATGTTCTTGGCCTGGTCCTCCACAGTGTTGGTGATGGCAGTGTGGGAGGGCAGCTGGAACTCTGGCCTGAAGATGTCCATCAACTGGCGGGTGGCTGGGTGGGAAGAGATGCTGGGTGCTAGGCAGAGGCTGGTCAACCACTTGACCCAAGCCTGTCGGCCCCTCTCCTGGGTGAACTTCTTGGACATCTCCTGGGCCTGCTTGAAGGTCAGCTGGTGCTTGGTGTCCTTGGTGCCAACCTTCTGGCCCTTCTTGCTGGTGGCCGCCTTGATCTCATCATACTCCTGCAGGACCTTTGGACCATGACCCCTGCCCTTGAGGTGGACTCTGAGGTTGCCCCTGCTCTCTGAGGTGAACTTGACATAGGTCTTCTTGACCCCACCAGTTGAGCAGATGTTGCAGATGGCCAGGCAGGAGAAGATGGTCTTCCCAGGATGACCCAGCTTGGGCCTTGGATCCTCAATTTTGTGGAGCTTGAAGAACTTCTGGTAGGGCCTCAGGGACATGTTGACCTCATCAAAGTCTGCCTGCTTGCAGCCCCTGCCCAGGTGCTTGCCAATCTCCTGACTCCCCTGGCTCTCCTGGCTCTCCTCCCTCTCCGTCACTGCTGGCGCTGGAGGGGCGGGGCTCCTCCCTGAGGCCCTGGCTGCTGGAGGGGCGGGAGGTGGGCGGGGACATGATGAAATCGTCGCTGGTCTCGCTCCCGATGGACATGGCTGACTCCCCAGACTGGCGGCGCTCCCTCTGGTCCTGGGAAGCGAAGTACTCGTCCATGCGTGATTTTCTGCCGCTCATGGTGAATGACTGACCACGGTGGTTAGAGTAATACGGTGGGCTATTCTCGTTTTTCTGGCCGAATGTTACGTCAGCTGACTATCCACGTGACATTATGCCGCTCGGTACCTCCACTGTGAAAATACGCCAATTGGCAAAAGACGTAATGCGTTGTAGGCGCGCCGTAATTATGACAAGTTTAGCTTTGTAATTCTTAATCCTATTAATATCGGTATCAGGCTTGTTTGTAATTTGTGTAATGTAGTTTGAAATCTCCATAATTTAAATATTTTATGATAATTAGATCAGTGACGCAACGAGCACGTTCTTATTTCGGGAGTAGCCAAAGACGGAAACCTGAGCCAAGTTGGCGTAGTTTTTTGATGCTGAGTTTGACTTTCTGGAGCAAGTTCATTTTTGAGAGGAGAATAAGGGATGAAGAGTATAATTTAACCCTCTCCAGACGTAGAAATTGGAAATGTTTCCTCATTTTTGTCAAATTTTCACCATTTCAGTGGAGCTATTATATGGCCCCTTGGCCTATCTGTGTGCGCAAATTTATGTTTATCTAGGTCCAGTGTTGGAGTATTGTATTACATTTTTATGCAATTACACAAATTTCATTGCAGACAACACTCCTGGTTTATTCTGGCTTGTGCGGGTAATGTGTTTGAGTCCTGAGCCTGCTGTAAATGGCGGTAACGAGAAAAACGAGTAAATAATTGCAGTTCGATACAGTTTCACTTTGTGACGTTCTGCCTTCAATGATGGACATCAGATTATCCGGCAAGAAATAGATCTAAGCAGATCAGACATGAACGCGTGAATTGATAGGCGCATTGGGGCAGTGGCGGATCCAGACCAAAAATTGGGGGAGGGCGGCAATTTTTTTATGTGCGGTGCGCCAAAATTCACATGCGGAGCGCCATAAACGCAGTTAATTAAGGAATTTTATTAATTCACCCAAGTAATTTGGGGGCCGGGCCCCCTGTATCCGCGCCTGCATTGGGGTTAAAGTGTTATGACTACATTGCTTTACTAGGGGTGGGGGGGGAGGGAGGGACAGTTCGCCACTGAAACCCATCATAGGGCACTTTAAACACATATTTGTATGCACAGTCGCATGATCCCTCGGGGGAGCATTGTCCCGGTCCCACTGCCCCCAGGCCCCTTCCGCCGCCAGTGTGCAACCCTCGCACGGCTGGGGGGTAGGTACCTACACCCCCTAAGGTTTTTTCTTAAAAAACGCGCAAAAACGGCGGCGCGCAGCGCCGCCGTTTTTTGCATACCTGAAGCTGCATCTTTTGCACAACTTTTGGTGAAAAAATTGGTTGGGTCATGTCAGGTCACGGAGCTATGACGTCATCAGTGGCACCATGTCACGCCAGATTTGGTCCAAATCAGACTTGACCTCTACTTAAGCGCCGTGACCTCGTGACCTTTTGACCTCGTTTGACCTCAGTCACACTTCGGTGACCTGACTTGACATGGCATGACCTTCGGTGACCTCGCGTGACCTTGGATGACCTCTGGAGGCTAGGATGTCACCTTTGGCACTTGGTGACCTGATATGGGGTCACCGACCTTCCTAGGGTCATTTTTGACGCTGAATTCGAATTCAGCACCCAAAAGTATCCCCTAGACCTCAAAATGGGGTAATCGGCCCCTTTTGAAAATCGACTTCGTGACCTCTGACCTTTGACCCTGTATATCTCGTGACCCAGCAGAGATACGATGATACAATTGGTACCAACCGATAGCTAACATTCCAAGGAACGTTTTCAGTGCTCAATTGTTGCGCTCACATGCATATTGTTCGCTTTACTGCCGAATTCGTCCAGAATATACGCGATTTTCAGTGGCACGGAGTCCGCCCCTGACCTATTTTCACGTCCAAAATCAAGGTCCAAAACAGAGTACAAATAGCATTAGTGTTTACAAGAAATGGACGCGTACAGATGCTGGTGTTGCATACCTGGCACCATGCAAACCCCAGCTGCCATGCAGCCCCGTCGCTGAGGGGCACTGATTCCGACTCACCAAGATGACCAAGCGCCGCAAAAGCGCAGTACACTCAGCGGCCGCTTGTACACTCAGCGCCGTGGACGCATTCAGTCCGCCGCTTTGTTGGATGATGGTTCGGTGCTTGAGACATCTGGCCCAGCTACAGACCAATTATAGGCTACTTTAACACATTGTCTTCAATAGGTACCTACTTATTGTATATCCCAATATTCGCCAATGTCCAAGACAACGCTTAGCACAGTGGAAGTACATATATTCTGTCACTCCGTAAGTACCGACATACCGGCAGAAGTAATTATATTTTCGACGCAACCACTTTCGATAAACCCTCGTACGTCATGCGTAACGTCGTCTGTTTTGCGGCGCGAGGAATATGCTTTTGACAAACCCTCGTATGTCCATCGTCCCTACCAGTTCTTAAAGGTTTTATGTAAATAAGCCTCAATCAATAACTACAAAATCTTATTTCAAATTCTTTATACTGAGTAAACAATTTTATTTTCAAACGATAATGAAATAATAAAATTATCTCAATTATGATTAACTTTGAAGATAGGCTAATATTAACTTGAAGATATGCATAGTTGCCAGATATGCGGGAGTGTAGAACAATGCCAGTTCTTAAAGGTTTTTTGAAAATAAGCCTCAATCAATAACTACATGTTATTTCAAGTTCTTTACACTGAGTACAGAATGCTATTTTCAAATGATAATGAAATAATCCAATTATCTCGATGACGATTAACTTTGAAAATAGGCTTATTTTAACCTGAAGATTTGGATAGTTGCCAGATATGCGGGAGTGGACCCCCTGTGACTGACCTCTGCCCGGCCCGCCGCGCAAATTTATACCACCCGTCGGCCGTCTGACAGATCTGTACACTTAGCAGATGGCAACAGGTTGCGCACACACACTGTCGCGCGGCATACACTGTCGATCGTCTTCCATTTTTCCATCATCCCGTTTTACATTTTATCGTTTATCGTTCATAATTTTTGGAACTTGCGATAAGTGGATGAGCGATAATTTTGAAAATTTAGCGATAAACGATAACGATAACCGATTTACTTAACAGCGATAATTATCGTTTATCGTTTATCGCTCATCCTATCGCATGCGGAAACCACTGAAAATTAGCAAACAAGTAGTCTTCGATAAACTGATCATAATAGACATAAAGCTACGAATGGCGTTCACAGACAGATGAGTTATTCAAAATCCAATGTTCGGGTCATGAAGGTCGGACTCATCAGATTTCCTTAAAAATTGCACACATGTAGTCCTAATGTTGCGGAGAGCTGTACTGAGCATTGTTGAATTAAACATGATTATAAACAGTAACCAAATGTTCATAATAAGAAGAACAGGATCTCTAATTGGTCTAATATATTTCGGGCATGGCCATTTTTTAGAGACAGAGTATATACACAGACATTTCACGAAAAGGATTTATAACACATGCTTTATGTATCAGGCCGTCTAGCAATATTGACGAAGGGTTTTTAATTATCACCTAATTCCAAGTATCGGCCATGCTTAAATGCCGGCATAACAATAGACATTGCAACAAGTGCATATGATGCGACCCTCAGAGTAATAATGTTCGTTCCTTCCCTAGACACTTTCCCCATACGTCTCCTCTATCTATATACACACATATCCATGAAACGTCATCATCTACTACACTTGAAGTGTTCGCGTGTGTGGATGAACGAGTGTGTATTTACTCAATCACTTATAAGTGAGTGAGTGGACACGAGTGAGTGAGTAAGTATATGCGTGAGTGGCGAGTTAGTCAGTGAGTGCGTACATGGGTGAGTGAAAGTGAATTTCTGGGTGAATGATGGGGTGAGTGATTGTGCGGGTGGGTGATTATGAAGCGAATAAGTTGTCGAGTGAAGGTGACGTATGCACAGTGTCACGCTGTCTAGGGAACTGGTTTTGTGAGGGTCCATAAAGCTACCATTGTGTTTAGGGGTGGCTTTTGGTTCCTGATTTCAATGGATTCTGCAATTTTGAGTTCTGCCATATATTTACAAATCCGTAAGATTGTGATGCTGAGCGTTGCTGGAGTGATGGTGTTTTTGGGGTGATTTGTGGCGAAATGGTCTCCAAAAGGTGGCTTTCGTTTTGTTTTTTGCGTCTCTAATGTGTTCCATGTATCTGTCCATAACCATGCGTGTTGTTTCCTCAATATAAGTTATGGGTGCTGTCCCTAAATTGCGAAGCTCGCACTCGATGTTGTACACTACATTTTTGGTACGACATCTATCTTTGAGACCAACCAGACAGCATTGGCACGCTCTAATGCCTGCAGGGTACGGTGTATGGTCGAGGGCAGATTTAGTCAATGTTCCCGAAAGTGTCTTGCCGCTTTTCCAGGCTACGCGTATTGAGAGCGTGGACCTAGTAATGGCTGCGGATGCTTTTTTGGTCAGATAATTATCGATAAATGGTAAACTGATGTATGTGGTGTCTGCGAATATGTGTGAGCTGGAAGCGTTTGCATCGTTGGTGTGTTCACTTTCCGCCTGACGTCTGCATTTAGCTTTGCGTGTCAATACTCTAAACTTTGTTTGTTGTATCATGCTATGAGGATAGCCATTGGATAAAAAAGACCTTGGATTTTTTTTGCGATGCCTCTTCTTTTGGGTGGCCTTATCAGAACCGAGACGCATTGCTCTTAGGAATTGAGCATATAGAACGGAACTTTTAGTTTGGATATGGTGAGCTGCCATCGGTTTAATGAAAAGTTTTGTTGTATAGGTCAGGTCACTGCTGACCGCTAGAAGTGTGTCGAGGAAGGAAATTTAGCCGTTGGTAGACTGATCGCTTCTCTCTTTGGCAAATTTCAGCCTGGGATGGAAGCGGCTCATGCCTGCAAAAAATGTGTTCAGAGAGTCTGAGCCCTGAGTCCATATGCCGAAAATGTCATCTATATATATCAAGTAGACAGTGGCGAACCAGGATTTCAGTTCGGGGGAGGGTTGGAGAGCGGGCCCCCTCGCAAGCGGGCCCGCCGCATGTTTTAAAAAAGTCTGCGGAAAACACGCACTTACTTTTGAGCGGGCCCCTATGTTTGTAAAACTTCGCAGAAATAAAAGCACTTTTCCTTCACCAGGGGCCCCGGTTCGAGGCGGGCCCTGGTTAAAACGGGCCCCCAGATTTTCAGTTGGTTCAAAGGGCCCTGATTCGAGCCACAGATCCGCTTCGCGGGCCCCTATCCAGGGCTCTGAGTAGGGTGGCCTACTCCGAGCCAGGGGCCCGCTTGCGGGCCCCAAAAATTCGGGGGGGCCATGGCCCTGCCCCCTGGTTGCGCTACTGCAAGTAGATGTCTGGTCGATGCAGTAGCAATGTTTCGAAGGCGTTCTTAAAGATCACTGCTAAAGATGATGCGATGCGGCCGCCCATAGCTATGCCAACTTGGTACCGGTAATATTCTTGTCCAATCGAAGGAAGGGTGATTTTCCTTCTGCGCCGTGCATTTTCAGGGTCCCGCTTAATTATGTGTGCCCCGGGTTGTTTTTACGTGTGCCGGGTCGTTTTTTTGCTCCAGCGCAATTTTTCCGAGCCTCGTCGCAATTATTTAATGTCCATGACCTCGCCAGGGAAGGAGAAATGTTCCCCTCCTCCCTTCGGTACGCCATTCCATGGGCTTGGCACATAATTTTCGTGGCTCAGCGTGAGTTGTCGGAACACCGACACGAGTTCGGGGCTTCTTGTTTTTTGCTTGTTTTTTTTTGTTGGAGCCCGGGACGATTTTCCAGCTTCCGGTGGGATTGTTCTGGGCCCAGCGCGATTTTGGGACATCTTGTGAATTTTTTGAACACCGGATCTATTTTACGTTCCCGGGTTCATTTTCGTGGGGATCGGCTCAATTTTTCGAGCTCTCGACACGATATTTTTGTGCCATGGGTGAGAGTCCCCTGACCAGGCGTGATTTCTACGGAGACCAGGTGCGCTTTTATCGGGTTCCTTAGCGTTTTTGGGACATTTGGGTGGATTTGGGGCTCCATAAGGTTTTTAGGCCCGGGTTGATTTTTCCTGGTTCCAGCTTCATATTTTGTCCTCATGTTTTGGCGCGACTCGTGGCCGAGATCCGACGCAATTGTTTTTTGGAGGCCCGAGCATGATTTTTCGAAACCTAGGTACGATATTTATCGGGGCCCGACGCTACTTGTGGGCCTTTGGCCCACAAGTAGCAGCCTAGAGTGTCTAGAATTAACCCGCGGTGTCTCGGAGGGTTTTTTTTCACGCCCTATAAGGTTTTCCGCGGGTGGTAAAATATGGCATACAATTTCCCACATCAATTTTCCATGTTGTGTGAACATTTTGAGGTCAGGTCATCCACGGTCACTGTGTTTCTGGGTCACGCGAGGTCACCTCCATAAAAGGTCAGCCAGTCGTCACGCTTTGACAGGTCAAGATATTTTAATGAAACTTTTATTGTTTACTAATCTTTACAGACCCAACAATACGCACCAGGGATTTTTTTATGTTTTGCGTTTTTCATGACATTTGTTTTGCATATTTGCATATTAGGGTTAAAATCGAAGATTCTGGCTCGGGTAAGCACTTTGTATGAGGCTAAGCTTAATTATAACGACGTTTCTCGGTGTGCTCTACCCAATAGATAAATGAAAAGTGCAAAAATCGAAAATTCACTAATTTTCCAATTTCAAGATTAAAATGATTGTTTTTGCGTGGGCAAACAATTTAGGACCATGGTCCATTTCGCTTTCCTTTTCTGATCCCAAATGTTTCGTTTTCAAAACTTTCCAAAAAATGAACTCCCCAGATCCAACAATATGACGTCAATCGTGACCTCATAAACCCTTCTAGTGGCGTCATTTTTGGGGGAGGAAATTTCGAGGTGTTTTCTGGCCTGGCTCGTCGAGTGCTTTCCGATGACACCTCGTTCGTTTTCGTGCGACTGTTAGTTTGGAGACCAGAGGGGGCTTATAATGACCCCATCCCCGAGACGGGGTGTGATAATCTGACCGAAATGGCGCGGCGGGCTAAGAGCAAGCAAAGTTCTGGCGCCAATATGGCCGCTGCTAAATCGTGCATTGCCAAAGTCTATCAGAGCGATGGGGTGATATCGCCCACCGCCCACCTTGACGGGCCTACCCCGCACCAGGGGCTTGGAATAAAGGGCGGGATATTTGGACATGTGTCGCCCCCTTACCATGGAAAGGTGGCGCCCCCTGACCGGGAAAAGGCTCCCCTCCGGGAGGCTGCAATGCACCACCTCCCTCCATCCGCTTAGCGGAGTTTTGTTCTCAGCCAGACGCCTATCTCAGAGGAACAGGTGCCCTCTTGAGAGGAAAGGCGCCAACTGAGTGGAATAGACGACCTTTCTGTTTGCACCGGTGCACCCACCCACCCTTCTCAACTCAACGAATTTTCAGCCGAAGCCGCCCCTCCAGGGACTTTCGCAGTGGCTCTCAGCCGAGGAAATGCACTCATCCAAACGCCTGTTACATGCCATTTATCATCTTGAGCGCGGACAACTACCCGAAATTCAATTTTCCTCGCTGAATACTGACCCCCCGACAAAAAAAGAAGCGGAAATTGACCGGATCTGATGCTAGCACTGATTTTCAGTAACCTTGACCTTCATAAAATCTCCAGAGAGCAGAGTTATTCGCCTTGATGAACGAACAGCACAGTCTGAATTTGGTGGAACTACTCCGAATGGCGACAATGAAGATTTTGGAACAATCCTCTTTTTGACCAGCTACAGATCAATAGCCGACCTCCTTGGCCTGAATGTTGTCCAATGTATGCAAAACAGACGCACAAGAAGGTACGCAAATTTCGTGTATCTGCGTCTACGCATTCGGCCGCTACCCCGGAAAATAACCCTTGTAAGGACGATGGGGACTCGAGACCCTCCCCGGGTCAGGCGAAAGTTCATACTCTAGCACAACTCCATCATTTCATTGCAGGCACGAGTAAGAGCTAAATATAATAACTTTCTACACTTCTACAAGTTAATTGGTACCTCTACGAATTTAATGAACATCCAGTACGTCATGCCCCTAAATATGCCATATTTTTCCTCAGACGACTCGTAATTTGGAAATAGCCGTCGAAGCCTTCGTTGGTATCAAATGAGCCTCCGGGGAAAGATTGTATGTCTTTAGATGGGCAAGAACAACTTCGGTAAAGGCATGGGTGGCATTACCCAATGAGCAGGCTTACCCCGTAAAACACAATGTTCCACAAATACTGATATAACATAATATATTTTTGCTCAATAATTTAATTTTTGTTGGAAAACAATCCCAAAAAGTCTAAGGTACGCACCAACATATCAACAGCTCGTATATCTTGTATCGTGTCCCGGAAACACCCCACAAGACTTATGGGGCTTCCCGGCTTCCCCTACTTACCCTTATGGGGCTTCCCGGCTTCCCCTACTTGCTCATAAGCAGGGGCGGCACTTTATGAATTTGGTTTGGGGAGGGTGGGGGTGGGCACAAATGACGTTTTTCATGGCCAAAGTTGGCCCGAAAACTATTTGTATCTGGTGCACGCCCATAGCCTGGTCAAGCTTCGGCCTGATTGGGGGGGAGATCGACGGCTGATTGGGTGACATCGACGACTGAGGGGCCAGCGGCCCCCTTGGCATGTACAATGTGCCACCCCTATGCCATTAAGTACAGACACTATATTCAGTAAGACATTTATGAACTATTATTGGCAATAGATTATGTATCACATACGAATGTACATGACACATGGAGAGGCTTCATATCGCACAAAAACACACCCATGTGGCACATGTTGACCATTTTCTTTCACACTTACCGGAGTCTCTTGTCCTTAATTTTAGAGCGCTAAGCGACGCCCACGTGCACAAGGTGGTAACCGAAAAAAAAATCCACCTGGAATGGTACCTCCCTGCATCCAGAATATTCGATACTTCTTGCCGACTTAAAAAGTCCGACAGTCAAGTCACAGATTTAGTCATCTATATCGACACCATCAGAGGCGCTGCCAAGGGGGTGGGGGGGGGTCCACCCATTAGCAAACACTAAATAACCGTACACCAAATGAAACAATGCATTTTGAGATTTTCACCACGCAAAACCAGAAATTTTCGGCACGCGACGCGCGCTGATAACGATAACAATTTCCTACCCTTAGGAAAATCCTGACTGCGCCATTGGACACCATGCAATGACCACATGTAGCCTCACAGCACAAACTGCAGGATCACACCAAACACTGCAAGATCACAACAAAAACTGCAGGAACACAGCACAAGCACACTGGACACCAATGTACCCTTGACTCGCGGATTCTTCGAGGAAGCCCTTGCAACTGTTGAATGCGAAACATTTGCGAAGTATATATCGCAAGAGAGCAAATGCTTCTATTTCATAATAAACCCTGATCTGGTTGTTGATCTCTCGCCAGGGCCCTGACCATTTGCGTCTTGACCCTGAATATAATAATAATATTTTATCTTATTCGCCATCGTTGTGTGCCTTTAAATAGTAGGTACCCAACCCGTGAGCTATGGATAGTTTCATTTTCAGCGGACATCGACCTGTGACGCCGCATAAGATAGGTAAACCTGTGACCCCACAGACCGTCTACCTGCGACACCACAGGTAGTTGATATTACAGAAAAATCACGACTTCGTGTCACGTGGCCAAAGGTCCAGGTGGCAGCGCCCCATCACTGGTGACTGGATTTGGCGGTGTTAAGCCCGTTTGGGAGGGGCCAAATAGTCCAGGTGACTCATGGCACGCCAGCTGTTACTCCAATTTGGGAGTTCACCGAATTTCAGATTTGGAATATTTTGCGTCGCGAAATGTAGTAACACAAATTTATCTTCATATAATGTTGCTGGCTTCGAGAAACTGTAACAAACTTTCGTGCAAGTTGATCGGCTGAGGGTGGGGTAGGATGTGGCTGCAATAGACTCTTGGGTTTGGTAGTGTATTCCACTCATCACAGTTTTGTTTGTCGGCTCGAGTACTGCATCACAGTTTTGTCTATCAGCTCGAGTGGTGCATCACCGTTTTGTTCGTCGGCTCGAGTACTGCATCACAGTTTTGTTTGTCTACTCGAGTACAGCACCACACTGTCCTGCTCGCTATCGCTGTCCTCGTCACCACTGTCCGGGTGGAGCGGCCTGTACTCGGCAACTCCCAGCGCCACCATCTCCTCGACGGTGTTGGCTAGAGTCTTGCCCTGAGTCTCCGGCAGAACCAGGTCGAGTAGAGCCGACGTCAAGACCAGAGCTCCGAATAGCAGGAACTGGCTGTCTTTGCTGACGGTATCCTGCGGCGAGGACGAGCATCGTCATCACCCCTGTCGTGTCGACACCGGCTCCCGGTCGAGCAAGAGCTGCTTGTGCAGCGGTTCCGGGCTGGTTGGTTAGTTGGTTATTGGTTTTACGACACTTCGACCGTTGCGTCATATAGCGTCGCCAATCTCTCACGCCGATTGGTCGCGGGCAAAGAGTAGCGACAGGTGAGACTCGAACCCACAATCTTTCGATTGTGAGACGACCGTCAACCCGATTCCTGCTGGTTCCAAACAAAAATATTCCGTGAGTTCACGTTGTTGAAACAATAGTTCGTGGTTATGGGGGGGGGGACGCTACCCGAACACTAGTCGACATCACTGTCGGTACACCAGTCGACATCACTCTCGGTACACTAGTCGACATCACTGTCGGTACACTATTTGACATCACTGTCGGTACACTAGTCGACATCACTGTCCGTACACTCGTCGACACCACTGTCGATACACTAGTCAACATCACTGTCGGCACACTAGTCGACATCACTGTCGGTACACCGATCGACATCACTGTCGGTACACTCGTCGACATCACTGTCGGTACACTCGTCGATATCACTGTCGGCACACTCGTCGACATCACTGTCGGTACCCACTCACCAGAAGAGCCACGAAGGGGTAGGCGACACCAGTTAGTCGCGCGCAGAAGTTAATACCACCCTGTCCCGTGTTTCGGATCGACGTGGGAAATACTTCGGCGGAGAATATGTGTGTCACCGTGAACGTTGTCGATATGCACATCTTCCCTGTGGACATAGGGTTCACCGTGAACGTTGTCGATATGCACATCCTTCCTAAGGAGATAGCGCTTTCCTGTCGATATGAACACCTTCTCTGAGGACATAGCGCTTTCCTGAAAACAGCTTCGATGCTGGACGGATGGTGAGACAATAGCTGCACCAGGACACAAGAGAAGCGGATTCGGAGGCGGGATGCGGAGCGAACGAAAAGGCTGAACAGCAGTGGTGAAAGTGAAAAGGCTGAAGAACAGCGGTGAAGCTGAAAATGCTGAAGAGCAACGGTGAAGCTGAAAAGGCTGGACAGCAGCGGTGAAGCTTAAAAAGCTAAACAGTAGTGGTGAAGCTGAAAAGGATGGAGAGAAGCGGTGGAGCTGAACGTAAATTATGTCCGTCAACGCCAAAACTGGTGAAACTAAAACGTGCCAGAGGGGCTGGCCCATGATATTTCATGTCAAAAGTTAGAATTATTGGAGAGGTGTGACCAAACATTGTAGCACTGGAACCCTTCCACAGAGACAGGAACCTCACCTATGCCGAATAAGCAAGTAGTTTTTAGAGCAGTGCTTCTGTAAAATGAAAACGGAGAGAAAAGTGTTCATCTCACTACCCACAGCGATGGAGAGAACAGTATTCACCTTACACCCCACAGCGATGCAGAGAACAGCATTCATTTTACACCCACAGCAATGGAGAGAACAACATTCACCATGACGCCATAGCGATGAATAGAACAATGTTCACCTTACACTATATAGCGACCACAGTTGACCATTATTTCTGTAAGAATCCATTTCTTTAAGAATCATAGATAATCAGCACTATGCGTACCCTATAAATGAACTGTTTGTCAAATATAACATTCTGAAGTTCCCTCATATTGTGCAGGAACAGAGCATATTACTACTTCACATATTTTTTAATCAAACATTACGAATCACTATAATGAATATGTTCCAATACTCATCACCAAGTAATTTAAGGCATGTTGATCATTTCCATGCACCTTTTTCATCGAAATCCCATAGACTTCATTCCATACCATTTATAGCACCAAGAACTTGGAATAGTATTATTGGTACAAAATTTCCTTCCTGTAATCATGTGCCTATTAAGAAAGAAGATATAAAAAGTTATCAGAGCTTATTTCATTAGCTTATATATCACAATCTAACCGGTGAGCAAAAATTAGCCTTGATCATTTGTACATTACAAAAAAGAGGAATTATATGTAGGTGGTTAATATAAGTATTTGTGAGTAAAGCTGGATCAGTAAGCATATGCACATGTGATGATGCATATGTACCTATATGCTTAATTGCATGTAAATACAGGTGTGTATATGCAGATGTGTGCATGTGAATGTGCATAAATGTGTATGGATGCATAGTGTGTGTATGTTTATGTATGTGCATGTTGGTATATGTGTATGTATGTATATGTGTATGTATGTATATTTGTATAGATGTGTGAGTGTATATGTGTCTATGTATGTGAAGTATGTGTAGGTGTACATGTTTCATGTGTGTGCATATGCAGGTTTGTGTGCTTGTGCATGTGTATGTACATGGATACAACTTCTCCCTTTTCCCCCTCATAACACATTTCACTTTGTGGCCCCAGGAGTTCCTTGGTGTTACTAGCTTGCTACCTAGCTGAGGTGCTCCTGGGACTACTTCTACTAATAACTGGTGGTGGCCTATCTGCAAACAAAAGGACAAAAAAAGGATGCAACCAGTTGTAGTAAACTGGAGGTATGCAGACAAATGACATGTGCTGGCATCCCGAGGCATTCCTAAGCTGGCTGTCCTAACTTTTGAATAGCTGGCGATAGGAAAGTCCAATATCAATCGAGCCTGTAATAGTGCGCGTAGCCAAATAGGATAGGCTGCTGCATACGCAACAGGGGTCGACATTAGAAGAAAACAATATTCCACGCCATTGACAACGCCATGTTAAACGGTCGGCGTTACATTGAACGACAAGATTTTGTGAATGATGTACAGTGGTGCAGCCAGGATTTCCGTCAGGGGATGTGCTTGACCCCAAAAATGTAGCGGACAACAACGCTGTCGGTGCGGCGAAAATGTTTCATTTTGCGTAATGACGATCTAAAAAATGTTTGGTTTCATCTAGTGTATTTTGGTTCCTAAGGGGACTGGGGGGGGGAGGACTACTCCCTCCTTGGCTGATGTTCAAGGTTGGAGAACAAGTGACGAGAAACTCGTAACTGACACGGGAGGCTGTGACTTGCCTACGAGGCTAGAAGTCCAGTGGCAAGACACGTATGACTGACCTACATGGTCGGGAGACAACTGAGGAGACACATGTGACTGACCTATGAGGCTGGAAGCCCAGTGACGAGATATTCGTGACTGACCTATGAGGCTGAGAACCAATCGGCCGCCGTGGTTGTCGATGAATGAGCTGGGCAGCAGCAAGATGAGCAGGCAGCTGACTCCGCCCATAGCCATTCCCCCACACAGGGTGTACCGCCGACCGGCCCTGGTGTCAACACCAACGGTCAGTGTCACTACAGCTGACACCGCCCATAGCCATTCCCCCACATAGGGTGTACCGCCGACCGGCCCTGGTGTCAACACCAACGGTCAGTGTCACTACAGCTGACACCGCCCATAGCCATTCCCCCACACAGGGTGTACCGCCGACCGGCCCTGGTGTCAACACCAACGGTCAGTGTCACTACAGCTGACACCGCCCATAGCCATTCCCCCACACAGGGTGTACCGCCGACCGGCCCTGGTGTCAACACCAACGGTCAGTGTCACTACAGCTGACACCGCCCATAGCCATTCCCCCACATAGGGTGTACCGCCGACCGGCCCTGGTGTTAACACCAACGGTCAGTGTCACTACAGCTGACACCGCCCACAGCCATTCCCCCACACAGGGTGTACCGCCGACCGGACCTGGTGTTAACACCAACGGTCAGTGTCACTACAGCTGACACCGCCCATAGCCATTCCCCCACACAGGGTGTACCGCCAACCGGCCCTGATGTCAACACCAACGGTCAGGGTCACTACAGTTCACCGATATGTTCACAAAACTGCGTACATGTACAGTAAATGGGTGCCAAGATTTGTGATGCGTCACAAATATTTAAACGCCAATATGTGCTGTGCATCACATTGGCTCATGTTGTATTTTGCACCGTGATGGACGCATCGGGCGGCTGAAGTGACCATGATGTTCACAGACTGCTCACCTCTCCATCAGGTAGGCCACAAGCAGCACGGGTGGCAGTTCCACCAGCCCCGAGAAGGCGAACGACGAGAAGCGTCCACGTCCCATTCCGGCAGCCGCCGATGTTAGCCCGTAGTAGGTCAGTGTGTGTACTGCCCTGGGGCACGGATAGATGGCGTTGCAGGTCAGAGTGCATAATACAGTGCATCACGTGTAGATGTCATTGCAGTTCAACGGTATTCACTGCAATGGTCAATATATGCATATTTATATGTAGACACTATAGGCATAAGCATATATAGGCATTATATGCAAGTATAGGTAACGTTGCAACAATACAGATTGTGGGTACTACGATGGTATGGTGGTAAATGGTAGATGGGTTACTAGATGGTAGATAGGGTACTCAGATGGTAGATAGCGTACTACGATGGGGTACATAGAGATGGCGTGACATTTGATCAGGCCCGTAAAGATGGCGACACGACGCTGGTGAAGTACGGCCATACACACGTGCAGACGACGCTGATGAAGTACGGCCACACACACGTGCAGACGACGCTGATGAAGTGCGGCCACACACACGTGCAGACGACGCTGATGAAGTACGGCCACACACACGTGCAGACGACGCTGATGAAGTGCGGCCACACACACGTGCAGACGACGCTGATGAAGTACGGCCACACACACGTGCAGACGACTCTGATGAAGTACGGCCACACACACGTGCAGACGACGCTGGTGAAGTACGGCCATACACACGTGCAGACGACGCTGGTGAAGTACGGCCATACACACGTGCAGACGACGCTGGTGAAGTACGGCCATACACACGTGCAGACGACGCTGGTGAAGTACGGCCATACACACGTGCAGACGACGCTGGTGAAGTACGGCCATACACACGTGCGGACGACGCTGGTGAAGTACGGCCACACACACGTGCAGACGACGCTGATGAAGTACGGCCATACACACGTGCAGACGACGCTGGTGAAGTACGGCCACACACACGTGCAGACGACGCTGGTGAAGTACGGCCACACACACGTGCAGACGACGCTGGTGAAGTACGGCCATACACACGTGCAGACGACACTGATGAAGTACGGCCACACACACGTGCAGACGACGCTGGTGAAGTACGGCCATACACACGTGCAGACGACACTGATGAAGTACGGCCATACACACGTGCGGACGACGCTGGTGAAGTACGGCCATACACACGTGCAGACGACGCTGCGAATGCTACTAAGGGTTGCCACTTGGTCAGTGTGATTGGACCCGAATGGGGTCTTCTTCAATTACCTTCATCAATGCGAATTTCTGGCTTTCCTTTTCCCCTGAAATTCCCGCGTTTCTGGCTTCCCAAGCGATGCTTGCGTCAGGTAGTGCTGGTGAGTCCTATCGCGAATTTTCATAAACACAGCTTAATCAACTTCAGTATGACATGACAAGCTTAATCCATCCATTCTAGTTTGTGTTTAGTTCTCACCAAACCCAATAATGGGCCGAAATAGCCGTGATAGCCGTGATAGCCGAAGATGGCGACAGAAAAATCTTGCTTGGTTTCCGGGAAATTGACTTCATCTCTACCATGATATGTCGTTACCCCTTCGGTGCGCCATCCTCCCAGAAATGGTTCGCCTTTACTCTGTCCAAAGAGGAATTTCAAGAAAGGATCTGAGGAAACGCAAGATCAAAGAGACCTATGTTATCACGATCAGATGGAGATCTCATTGAAGCTTCCGGAAACATCTAGTACAGAAAGCGGAATGAAGATGACGAATGAAGATGGCGGAACGGAAAGGCAAAAGGTATCACGCTGGCTTTCGGAGAACTGGATTTCCACATTTATCTGCTCGTACACCACTGACGACGACGCTATATTCCGTGCGCCAAAATACCTTGCACTCAGCACTCCATAGCAGCACGCAACGTACATGTTGAATGACAGTATGACGGTCCAGAGAGCTGAGCGAGACCTCCGGAACAGGGTGAACCACGTGTCCGCCGAGTGGTTGTTCTCCCTTGGAGGCATCGTCAGCTCCAGTTTGGCTGGCAGATGCACCCCGTTGGCTCGTGCTATCCTCAGCAGCACCTTCTCAGCCCGCTGCTGGTCGCCATTTTGTAGCAGCCAGCGCGCGCTGGGCGGCACAGTTCTGGCGGGGAAAACCGTGATGATTGAGCGGCACCCACCAGTATGTCCTCATCACATTGCAGAATATTTTTTTTTGTGCAATTCATGCGCGTATGACGATGGACACAATTTCGTGCATCTCATGTCGGTTTTAATGAAACATTAACAAAACGACAACGCTTCGCTTCAAGCACAATATAACTGCGGGCATTGGGCGAAAATATAAAAAAATAACATGTCCTTGGAAATATCAAGACGTTTATAATTATAATTAGTTAATGATTTAAGGCATGGTGGTGAAATTTGCGTCAGTCGACAGATAATTAACTGCACTATCGCCCACTGCAATGCTTTTTTTTTATCATACCAAGGTAATGCAACGCGAGAAAACTGGTCAGAAGTTCAACGCCGAATTCTGGGTAATGACTGTTTTCATATTCGGCGGTAAAGTGACGGTCCACAAATTTGGGGCAGAATGGTGAAATTTACATCAGTCGACAGGTAATTAACTGCATTATCACCCCATGCCATGTTTTTTTTTTCAAGATGGCAACGAACTGCTAGAAAATTTGTCAGATGTTTACCGCTGGAACGTGTAATCATGACTGTGTTCATTTTCAGCAGTAAAATGACGGTCCAGAAGTGGAGTGAATGATGCTGAAGCATGCCTGAAATAAAAGGCAGTGGCATACACTACATTTCTGCTATATGCTTTTTCAACAACGCCTTGAATTGCGTTTTTCCTAAATACATGCATGTTCACATCTTAGTTTACGCTCCGTCCGATGATGGCGCTAGTGTCACCGACCAGTCAAATGTCCGCGCTTGGCACGTAACGGCAAGGTGTCTGGAAAATATGCACTTCTAATCTAGGACAAACATATAATTCGAGCTTCACAACGAACGTCACGCCGCCCCATCGCAGCAGCCGCAAGCAGCTCGCTGAAATGCCCACACGAAAAGATGCTCGATGGGCTTCTTCTCCCGTCACCATTTGATCGTGGTTGGCTGTTGCGTTAGGGGCGCCGGCTGCCATAGCGATGCATGACAGCCGGCGCCGCAAGCCGCTGAATCTTGAAGATAATCGCAGAAATAAGAACGAAGCAGGGGTGGATCCATGAACTGCAAGGAGATGGAGGGGATGCTCGTCTGGAGTGGCATCATTTCCTCCGAGGGGCTGCACTGTGAAAGTTCCTCGCCTTCGGCTGAAAATTCGTGGAACAAAGTGGGGGTGACGGGCACCCGTGCATATTGAAATAGCGCATTTCCTCTTAGGACATATTTTCCTCTCAAGGGCGGCATATTCCCCAGAGAGGAACACTTTTTGCTTTAAAAAAAATATCTTGCGGGAATCACTCGAACGTCCGGGGAGGAGCATTTTCCCTGAAAGATAAATCTACAGCGAAATGAAAGCAAGTACAAGTACAATCCATCGACTGCGTAATATGTCCTCCCTATTTCATGACTACATCTCAATTTTCTTCGTTCTCTTCAATGATCTTGAGCACATAATCAGTAACACTAAGTTATATTCGGACCACCAATGACAGCTATATCAACCGGGTAAATTGTTCCCCACAGTAACTAGGTGCTAGACCTAAAGGCATGCTAAAGTACTGGTGCATGATATTTGGTAAATTATAGCCAAGCTATCCTAAAATGGGATTTGCTTTACCAGTCGTGTGGAAGGCGTCGGACAGGAACTGCATGGGCCGCATGTAGTTCCATATGAGGAGGGGGACCTCCTGAGGACCCCAGGGGGACCCCAGAAGTGCCTTCTATAATCCCAGGGGCCACATATAATTACATAGTCCTAAGGCCCAGGGGCCACCTATGATCCTATATAGTCCTCCTATAGTTTCAGGGGTACTTACAAATCCGGGGGCTTCCTGTAATCCCAGGGGACCAATGCTGTAGTCCCAGTGGGGGCCTACTCAGGGGCATTTATTGGAAATCATTGGTAGGGGGGTACAATACATGGAGGAAATAGTCGAACCGAAATTGATGGATGGGGGAGGGGCACAGTCCATTCTGCTCATGTTAAAAGTTGAAATTATTGGGTCGGGGTGGAGAAAAGCACCATTGAGGGAGCACTTGCCGCCTCAAAAGTATACAGAACAACGCTCTTAGGCCTGCTGTAATCCCAGGGGCCTCCTTCTGCAGTCCCGTGATGGCCTACAGGAGGCCGCAAGCCCTGTCATATTGTATTCCTTTTAATTGCATATCAGATGTTCTACATTAGCGAATTAAGTTCCAATTGTCTCAAATAAACCGGCATAAAATCAGCTGCTTTCTGATGCCATAATCGACTACTTTCAACGATATCTAACCCTGCCATTTTTTACCATTTAACATGAAACTGTCCGGCATTATTGAGGTTCTGGCATGGCTCGATGCAGGTCAAACGCCGACGGTTGCTGCTCAGAGGATCCGTAGGGCCGCCGAGCGGTGGCACGACAAAAAGTAAAGTTCCACCCTTCAACAATACTAAGCAACATCGACTCTGCTACGCCAAAATGGTGTAGATGAAATTCACGGTTGTAGATGCATTCTTTTCATTCAACGCCCATAAGCGTAATGTTCTTAAACAATATAGAGAAATCCTGTCCGGCTGAACTCCAGTGGTGGCGGAACTCATGCCAGGCACATCACCTTTCGCTTCAAATATGAAAATATACCTGTAACTTTGGCGTTGGGGCCCATTAACACTCAGGGAATAGTCTGCGCCCCCAAGCGCGCCCCGCCAGTGAATGTCGGGCGGTGGGGGACGGGCCGCGGGCCGCAGGGCCCGCCGGCTATGGTGGAAAATAGTTACGTAAGCCAATACGCAAAGTAACAATATGCGCAGTGTATCACTATAAGTGGCAATGAAATTGACGTCTGAAGGCAAGCTAATTTTCATAAATGCACTTCGCATCATATTGTATGGAGAGAGAGAGCCTCATAAATTGTAACTACATTCTTCGCGCGCACACTAGTGAACATCGGGGCGTGCTTGTCGCGGGCGCATATTTCAAAGTCCTTGAATGGCATCAGGAACCTACCTATTTTCTTTCTTTTCTGGAGATCCCCCGATGTCCACATTAATATTGCGTCTGACGCCTAACGCTTCCCAATGCGGGCATCTTGATAAGGGTGTGCCAGGCCCCTTGCCATTTTAAAGGGGCATCGCTCCCTGGCCCCCTCGTTCCGCCGTCCCTATAGGTAGGTAGCCTACTAACTAACTACCAACATATAAGTCAAGGCCAGCTTTGAATTGTCGGAGAGACAGACTGGTAAAACTAGCGGAATTATCAATACGAAATCATAAATCAATTGAGGTAAAAATTATTATTTCAGCTCGAAATTAAAGGATATTTCCCGACAGTGTGTAGTTTTTTTAATTGACGCTCCTTACAATGATTCGGAAGTTTGAAATTACGCGTATTATATTTCGGGCACAACCTTTCGTCACATACATTCAGGCAAGTGACATTGTACGACGGACCAATTGTATTGGTCAGGACCAATAGACCATACGAACATCGAAAACCGAAGAACGCGACCAGAACACCTCAAGATATAGATGGACTTTCTGACTCGGCTATACGTCGACGAAAAACTCACCACAAAAATCAACGCAGTCATCAGATCTTCAAGTTAAAGCATGCGTGTCGCCTGGGCGAGCGCCGCAACCATCAAAAGTTTACTAGTTAGGTCAGACATCTCTCAACTCCAATACCCCGCGTGAACCCGGCGTTGTTCGGCGTGTTCAGCCCGAGTGGCTGGAAAGTGTCACCTGTCTGGGCTTGTGTACCGCATCAGTTGTAATATTTGCACCGATAGCGGCCAGCAAGCCACATACTTTGGCGAGACAGCTCGCCCCGTTCGCCTACGGTTCAACGAGCACATACGCAATGCCCCAAAAAACAGGACGTTTAACACACCGATGGGAGATCATTTTAGACAAGCCCACAGCAGTAGCAGTATAACTTCAGCCACAATTCCTCTCACCTTGGAGATCAA
This sequence comes from Ashinkailepas kermadecensis, assembly GCA_034440615.1. Classification (NCBI taxonomy): domain Eukaryota; kingdom Metazoa; phylum Arthropoda; class Thecostraca; family Neolepadidae; genus Ashinkailepas; species Ashinkailepas kermadecensis. The sequence goes on along the minus strand of JAOTOM010004650.1, from coordinate 59,314 downwards.
TAAAACTAGCAAAGACAAACCGGAGCGCAAAATCACTGAGTCGATGTACATTCGCGAGTTTAGACCGATGTTCAATAGGATCTATACGTCCTGGCGTTTAGTGAGGTGAACGTGTAGCGTGTATTGTCATAGTAGATTTTATGTGTATCAGCTATTTATGGTAGTGCTCTTGTGTAACATTCACGTGTGATAATATTTATAGTCTGGTGATTTTTAAATGCGTCGTACAATGACACTTTTCCGAATGTATGTAACCAAGGATTGTGCCCGAAATAAAATACGCGTACTTTCAAACTTCCGAATCATTGTAAGGAGCGTCAATTAAAAAACTACATACTGTGTATAATCATGCCTTACATCCAACAAGCACTGAACGATATTTCCCGACGTTTCGACTACATTGTCTTCATCGGGGAACATCAGGGAGACATCAAGCCTCTGCCTATATCCTGTTTCGCTGATAAAGGCAATATAGTCGAAAGGGCGGGAAATATCTTCAAATTTCGATCTGAATTGCTGATTGTTCACTGAATTGTCTTCTAACTTCGCATTGACCATTTCACTGTGTTCACCAACGGCTAGTTGCAAGGCAAATCATTACCGAATCTCCTCTAATATTAATGCTAATTTACATTCGGTGCTACCTTTATCTCTGAACACAATTATCAAACCCTAACACCAGATCAAAACTCAAAATGTCCTCCCGCCACCGACACGCTGCACCTTTGTCAATACCATAACGTTAATATCGGCGATCGACCAGTCATCAAGGCCATTTTTAACAACGAACAACAGCAAACAAAATAAGTTGTGGAGCTAATTTGTCAATAACAAAAGAACGCCAATTGTTTCGGGCAACGTTAGCAACTACGGTCAAAACTATATGGGGTCGTGAAATTTCTCGTTCTTCAACGAAAATTTATGGAGGTAAAACCTGACTAAGAAGAAAGGCCTCCACAATACTCGTCTTTTTCCCCATTGAGTTTTCCGAGCACGCACTATTTTGGGTTCAAAACGACAACCAAAGACGCAGCCAAGGAGAGGGGCCCGGGGGCCCGGCCCTCCTTAAGAACGAAAAATACACTAGATCAAGCAAGAAACCTTGAGATTTTCACCATACAATACCAGACATTTTCTGTGCGCTTAGCACGCCGCAAGCGGTCTCTGTTTCATGACATATTTTTGGTCAGTCCCTAGGAAATCCTGGCTGCGCCACTGGAGACTATGAAGGCAGATGCATCCATCTGACAAAAACAAAGTCGGTGAATAGGGGAACAATCAAATTAAAAATACAATTTCGCACCGTGAATGCTCAACTATCCATTGCTATACTTGTTTATGCAGATCCAACCACCTTTGGAGACATATGCCCAGGGTATCACTTGTTATATGCTAAGGAGGGTCACTAGCCCCTTCAATCATTTATTTGGTCCCCTCAATCATCGATTACCTCCACCCCCGAATCCGACTGAAGCTTAGCCATTGAGCCCATGGGCGTACACTAGACACAAATGGCTGCAGGGCAGCTTTGGCCATTGAGCCCATGGGCGTACACTAGACACAAATGGCTGCAGGGCAGCTTAGCCATTGAGCCCATGGGCGTACACTGGACACAAATGGCTGCAGGGCAGCTTAGCCATTGAGCCCATGGGCGTACACTAGACACAAATGGCTGCAGGGCAGCTTTGGCCATTGAGCCCATGGGCGTACACTAGACACAAATGGCTGCAGGGCAGCTTTGGCCATTGAGCCCATGGGCGTACACTGGACACAAATGGCTGCAGGGCAGCTTTGGCCATTGAGCCCATGGGCGTACACTAGACACAAATGGCTGCAGGGCAGCTTTGGCCATTGAGCCCATGGGCGTACACTAGACACAAATGGCTGCAGGGCAGCTTTGGCCATTGAGCCCATGGGCGTACACTAGACACAAATGGCTGCAGGGCAGCTTTGGCCATTGAGCCCATGGGCGTACACTAGACACAAATGGCTGCAGGGCAGCTTTGGCCATTGAGCCCATGGGCGTACACTAGACACAAATGGCTGCAGGGCAGCTTTGGCCATTGAGCCCATGGGCGTACACTAGACACAAATGGCTGCAGGGCACCTTTAGCCATTGAGCCCATGGGCGTACACTAGACACAAATGGCTGCAGGGCAGCTTTGGCCATTGAGCCCATGGGCGTACACTAGACACAAATGGCTGCAGGGCAGCTTTGGCCATTGAGCCCATGGGCGTACACTAGACACAAATGGCTGCAGGGCAGCTTTGGCCATTGAGCCCATGGGCGTACACTAGACACAAATGGCTGCAGGGCAGCTTTGGCCATTGAGCCCATGGGCGTACACTGGATGACACACTAGACACAAATGGCTGCAGGGCACCTTTGGCCATTGAGCCCATGGGCGTACACTAGACACAAATGGCTGCAGGGCAGCTTTGGCCATTGAGCCCATGGGCGTACACTAGACACAAATGGCTGCAGGGCAGCTTTGGCCATTGAGCCCATGGGCGTACACTAGACACAAATGGCTGCAGGGCACCTTTGGCCATTGAGCCCATGGGCGTACACTAGACACAAATGGCTGCAGGGCAGCTTTGGCCATTGAGCCCATGGGCGTACACTAGACACAAATGGCTGCAGGGCAGCTTTGGCCATTGAGCCCATGGGCGTACACTAGACACAAATGGCTGCAGGGCAGCTTTGGCCATCAAGAAGGTCATTTACCCGCCAAACCAACTTCACACAGTAACACCCATACATGTGCGTCGAACGACCTAGCCAAGCCCAAACTCACGAGACCAGCACGATCATGGTGACGGCGCCGCAGATACCCGTGAGCAGCACGAGCAGGCGCCAGCTGGTGACGAGGTAGGCGGTGCCGCCCAGCAGCAGCAGGCCGACCGAGAACGCCGTGGACGAGAACACGCCGTACAAGCTCCTGTAGTGCGGCGCCACCAGCTCGGACGCCAACGTGGCGACGGCTATGCCCGACATCTGCAGCACACCGGTGGCGAACCTGCCGGCACGTCGCGGCGGGAGTGCAGTGTCACCCTGAGTACTGATACTGAAGTCACCACTGTGCCGAGGCGGGAGCCCGGTGTCACCCTGAGTACTGCTACTGAAGTCACCACTGTGCCGCGGCGGGAGCCCGGCGTCACCACTGTGCCGCGGCGGGAGCCCGGTGTCACCCTGAGTACTGATACTGAAGTCACCACTGTGCCGAGGCGGGAGCCCGGTGTCACCCTGAGTACTGATACTGAAGTCACCACTGTGCCGAGGCGGGAGCCCGGTGTCACCCTGAGTACTGATACTGAAGTCACCACTGTGCCGCGGCGGGAGCCCGGCGTCACCCTGAGTACTGATACTGAAGTCACCACTGTGCCGCGGCGGGAGCCCGGTGTCACCCTGAGTACTGATACTGAAGTCACCACTGTGCCGAGGCGGGAGCCCGGCGTCACTACTGTGCCGCGGCGGGAGTCCGGAGTCACCACTGTGCCGCGGCGGGAGCCCGGTGTCACCCCGAGTACTGATACTGAAGTCACCACTGTGCCGAGGCGGGAGCCCGGTGTCACCCTGAGTACTGATACTGAAGTCACCACTGTGCCGAGGCGGGAGCCCGGTGTCACCCTGAGTACTGATACTGAAGTCACCACTGTGCCGCGGCGGGAGCCCGGTGTCACCCTGAGTACTGATACTGAAGTCACCACTGTGCCGAGGCGGGAGCCCGGCGTCACTACTGTGCCGCGGCGGGAGCCCGGAGTCACCCTGAGTACTGATACTGAAGTCACCACTGTGCCGCGGCGGGAGCCCGGTGTCACCCCGAGTACTGATACTGAAGTCACCACTGTGCCGAGGCGGGAGCCCGGTGTCACCCTGAGTACTGATACTGAAGTCACCACTGTGCCGAGGCGGGAGCCCGGTGTCACCCTGAGTACTGATACTGAAGTCACCACTGTGCCGCGGCGGGAGCCCGGTGTCACCCCGAGTACTGATACTGAAGTCACCACTGTGCCGAGGCGGGAGCCCGGTGTCACCCTGAGTACTGATACTGAAGTCACCACTGTGCCGAGGCGGGAGCCCGGTGTCACCCTGAGTACTGATACTGAAGTCACCACTGTGCCGCGGCGGGAGCCCGGTGTCACCCTGAGTACTGATACTGAAGTCACCACTGTGCCGAGGCGGGAGCCCGGTGTCACCCTGAGTACTGATACTGAAGTCACCACTGTGCCGAGGCGGGAGCCCGGTGTCACCCTGAGTACTGATACTGAAGTCACCACTGTGCCGAGGCGGGAGCCCGGCGTCACTACTGTGCCGCGGCGGGAGCCCGGAGTCACCACTGTGCCGCGGCGGGAGCCCGGTGTCACCCCGAGTACTGATACTGAAGTCACCACTGTGCCGAGGCGGGAGCCCGGCGTCACCACTGTGCCGCGGCGGGAGCCCGGTGTCACTACTGTGCCGCGGCGGGAGTGCAGTGTCACCCTGAGTACTGATACTGAAGTCACCACTGTGCCGCGGCGGGAGTGCAGTGTCACCCTGAGTACTGATACTGAAGTCACCACTGTGCCGAGGCGGGAGCCCGGCGTCACTACTGTGCCGCGGCGGGAGGCCAGTGTCACTACTGTGCCGCGGCGGGAGCCCGGTGTCGCTACTGTGCTGCCTTGCATGCGTGCATGCAATGTATGTATCAGTGAATGCGCATGTAGACGCTCCACGGCACATATGTTCTCCACAAATTGAACGTCAACACAAAAAGCAAAAACAAAACAAAAAGTGCATGTGTTTTCCAAATCAGCTGAAATGACGTCACGAAAACAATTCGGATGGAAATAGTCTCAATCGGCGAAATTCAACCTTCCGAAAATATAAAAATGAGCTGTTCAGGAGGAAACGAAGTACTTTGACCAGTACTGAGTGCAACTTTCCCGCTTAGTGGGCAGGGACGTGGCGCATGACAGTGCTCAATGCTCATGCTGCGGTGACAGGTAGATGTGCCGCCGCGTGATGTTGATTCATGTAGATGCGCCAACGCGTGACATCTGTTCATGTAGATGTGCCGCCGCATGATGTCGGTTCATGTAGATGTGCCGCCGCGCGTTGTCGGTACACGTAAATTTGCCACCACGTGAAGTCGGTCCATGTAGATGTGCCGCCGCAGGACGTCTGTTCAGGTATAGATATGGCTCGCCGTGGTCGGTGCCCCAGTGGTCCGCCGAGTCAGCGATAAGCTTGACTTCCCAGATTTATCTTAATTATGCTCTGTGTTTGCGCTTACTTTTCTGATGGCATTCAACTTCTTAATGGAATATGCATGTAAAATAGTCTCTCATCTTCCGAGTTTCTTACGTTGACGCCAGAGGTACGATCGGCGTATCGCCTCCATTTCCGACCCAGCATTGACCGGCGGAGGTCATGTCAGCACCGCTCCGACCACTGTCTGCTACGTGCGCACTGCTTTTCGGTAAAAACACCGCTCAGTCATCGTTTCGTACGTTTCTCGTGGAGACTAGCTGTCTTCCATAGGCGCTTGCTTGATACTAAGCTCCTATAATAAGACAAACAAAAGGAGATAAACAAGCGTTTTCGTTGTGATAGATGCACATGAGATCCTTCTTAAAACCTGGACGAAACGAGACCTGGATATTCGTACCGGACGAAGCCGAAGGTGGCGAGGTTTGGGGCGGCGGCCATCCCAACAGTCAGCACCGCCTGTGCGGCGAGCACAGTCGACCCCACCAGCCGACGGCCGAACCTGTCCGCCAGTGGGCCGAACAGGGGCGAGCCCACCGTCATTCCGAGCATGAAGAGCGACTGCATCGACTTCGCCTCTGCTGCTCGGTCGCAGACCAGCAGCCACTGCAGAGGGAGGGGTAAAGGTCAGGTCATATACCATCACCACTGCCGGGAGAAGTGGTCGCCTCTCCGATTGCTACAGACCAGCAGCCACTGCAGAGGGAGGGGTAAAGGTCAGGTCACATACCATCACTACTGCCGGGATAAGTGGTCGATTATCCGATTGCTAGACCAGCAGCAACTGCAAAGGGATGGGTAAAGGTGACGTATCATTCCTATACTGTCGAGAAATGTGGTCGCTCGCTCTCTTAATAGTCGCAGTCGTTTTTGCAAAGATAGCGTTAAGGTTAAAAATGTGGAGCCACCACCTATAAAAGACTACCATAAAGGCCGGTTCACACCACCACAGGACCGGAAAAAGTTTAGTAGCCTCGTACCTTATATGATAAGATTTCCACACGGCCACCAAACGTTCGTCAGGTGTCGATGTCAACCGGGTCGCGCGCGCCAACGGTCAGACTTCCATCGGAGTCCGGTCCGGGCGCTGGCCGCCGGCCCAGCCGAGTTGTGTTGGACGTTTGTGGCTCCGTGTGGTAGGCCGGCGACCGGAGGTGGTGCACACTGTGATAACTCCAGACGAAAACTGGCCAGACATGATCACCGCAAATGTATGTTTGTTACAGAGACGATCACTTGTGCTAACCGAAAGAGCTACACACTTTCAAAACAAATAATGTTGGAATGATTGAATTTAACGATAATAGTCCCAGCTATCGCTTCATATCCCACTTCCTACAGCTTTTTTCTTCAATGAGTCTTATCATTGTTATTCGTCAAACTCTGACAGCATTTGCATACATTTGCATCGTGTTTGTGTACCGGTAGCGTTGTTCATATTTGCTAGCTAGTTAGTGTACTATTCTGTGCACAAATTTAGATAAAATTGTCACCCAGTGTGCTCCAGACGTCTGTTGAAGCAACGACACCACGAAATTGGCGCTCATAAATAGTCGAGAGCTGCGTTTCCGGCCAGCTTTTCACTCGAGTTATCACAGTGTGCGGCAGCACGGCTGGCACCAATGTGCCCCTCCACACCATTGACCTATATATTAGCTATTTATAGGTCAATGCTCCACACATGGCATATATATATATAGGTCAATGCTCCACACATGATATATATATATATATATATTTATAGGTCATTGCTCCACGGCCTGAGAGTGCTGTGACACTCACAGCACTCTCAGGTACCGTCTACAGCGTATGGATTATACGCATATATTCAGGTGTACACCAGCATTAGCCGCATAATGCCGAGAAAGAAGGACTCTGTGTATACGAACCATTGAGAACAGGGTACCTACATTCCGCTTCTCTTTGCACCTTGAAGGCTAAGGAGGCCAGCGAAACTATACTGATTGGGTGGGAACCTGGGGAAACTTGAGGGTGATGTGAACAAAGTCACAGGTGAAGGACGACATGGGCACATCTGGATCGGTGTACCAAACTAGTTTATTTTTTTAGAGCGTTGGTTCCGCTTGATCTGGCTTGCCTGGGATTGACTGGGAATGTTGGTTCGGCTTGATTTGGCTTGCCTGGGATTGACTGGGAATGTTGGTTCGGGTTGATTTGGCTTGCCTGGGATTGACTGCAACTAAGTCATGGGGTTCCCGACATCACACCATCGACAAGGAGTTGGGAATTGATACAATCACACGCTCTGTGAGCGGACATCAACAGCTTCGATATTGGTCGGGTTTCAACTGTCGGGACTTTGAAGGACGACATAGCAAGGCGCCAGCCAATCAGTCCATATTGGCGCTCAGCTAACATCTCTGAATCACTGAACGAAAACATTTGCTCGTGTGTATGGGGCGCCTCGCGCTCCTCCACTGTGCGCGTTCAGTGTGTGGACCAACATTGCCACAGGATCACCGGTTGATTCGCCGTTGTCTGAATAGTCTACGGATGCAAAAAGCGAAACGAGGTAATCAGGAAAATACGTAAACGAAATTAAACTTCCAGTCATTTTTTTTATAACGGGAATTGACAATTACAAAAGCAGACTGAATGAAAACAAAATTACAAATTCGCACTTTCACTTTCTGCAAAAGTTGATGGATGTCACGTACAGTCTCAACTTCGACAGTCTCAACTCAACTACCTCCTTTTCCCTCTTTCTCGCGTACCAGTAAGGTATATAAACGATAGTGCAGGTGGGAGAGGGCAGGATTAATGGCTGCAGTTGAGAACTTATTGCGATGATGCCACAGATATAGCCAGCGTTCTCACTCAGCCGCGTAAGTGTCGGCACTTACTGGTGGGCCGCACCTACTGACACGGCTCCAACACTGACCTCTGTAACCACGCTGTCGTACGGCGACAGGAACTCGATGCGGTCGCAGTTGGCGCTGGTGTCGTTGAAGCAGGCGTTCACCAGCACCTGCGGCCCGTCTGTGCCGTTCCGATGGCACTCGAACGTCGCTGGCGTGTGGCCTGCAACAGCGAATATCGTCCGATGACCGATCACGGGTCATTTACAGACCATCTGAGAGCGAACAACAAGCGTTCTTGGGCGTAGGACATGGATTGAATCTCTTTGATGAAGGTCATTTAGGATACGTGCTGTAATGCAGACGCACGTGACATTTGAAGCCGTCACGTGTTTTTTTTAATCGTGACCAAGCCATGCGGTTTAGCTTCAGTTCGTTAACACATGCAATGAAATGATTTGGTTAAACATCCAAGCCTAAATGATCACCTGCAGAGCATAACAAATGCTAAGTCGCCACATGTGTCGGGACATGGCAGCCATTATTCCTGCGCAGACGGGTAGAGATGTCGTTTTGTATGCTTTTGGGAGGGCACTTCCCCCGAATGTTGTCCTTGCCCAAAAATAATCTTAACATTTAACATGAGACCCTACGTGGTATGTCCCCAACCGAATTGGTCCGCCCATTGCTTTCATGCATTGTGCCCTCCCGAAATGTTCCAGTAACCTGCACCTATGCAGACGGGGGTGGGGTTTCCGCCCTCAAAGCTTTTCGGAGACCGAGTTTCCCGATTAGACCACACTGATTTTGTTCTCATCACAAGAATTAGAGGGCGGCAGGGTGAGGACAATTTTCTGCACTCAGCTGATTTCAGCCGTGACGCGCGGTCGGCTTTCAGCGGCTCTCTGCATTTCTGTGCGAGAAAGCCTCGTTTTATCACCCGGTCGGCATTTTACTTGTCAAAACCGGTTCAAAACTATGCCATGTCTTGCTGATGCGATTGTGGGGGGGGGGGGAGTTCTATGGTCGGCGGGGTGTGGGGTGTGTGGCACTGACTCGCCCAACATGTTCACTGGGCGGTGGGCAAAACGACACAGTTACGGCTCACCAGTCAGACGACGTTTCCCATTGCCCAAGCATTACTGCAGGGGCAGGAGTCAGCTGGGCGACGACGATGGCCCCCGCGGGAGCCAATGGACCCCCATTGAAAACCTCTTAGCTGAGTCCCTGGTGTGTGGGGGATTCGGTGTGACTGTGTTCGTGTCAGTCGCATTTCTCCCTCCACACCACCCACGCCACCTCGACCGACTTGGTGGGGTGTGCATGTGCCCTCCCTTTCACGTATTTATATGCTTCGTGCGAAACAGAATTCGGGAACACTATAGAGGCAAGCTAGTGCTGCTCGTTATGCTGAATGGATACTATGTAGCACAACAAATAATTAACCTTCATGCATTATCGCCGTAAAATTTGTTAATTTTATGCATTCACCGGTGTGCTTCTCCGCTGATATCCACAGCAGATTCATGATGATTTTACACAGTTCCCACTCCATTTTCGTGGGTTAGAATGGCTGGTGCCCAGCTGCGACGACTCAGCAGAAATAGCAACATAATTTTATACCGTGGTACCGAACAAAATGAGTGCCTGTGTTGATCCCCAGGAGGCTTCCCTAGTCCTTACAGATAAGCGTGCATTCACGTGCAGTGATCGGCATTAAGATGCCCAGAGCTATCGGCTACCTGATCGGGTGAATTATACGCATGAAGTTACCGTATGCCACACTGCTGGACGAAATCAGTGACATGAGGGTCTACGGCCCTGGTCAATTTGTGGCGTACCAGCTGCGGGGCTCTCCAGAGAAAATACCGGAGGTTATCGGCCGCAATTGTGTTAGGTGAACGTGCCATTACAATCTCTGGTTTTAACCTAACATGTATATGCGAACGGACAATTTTGGAACCAGGCGATGTGTCAATGTCGGACTCCGCCTCTTGGACGATAGGATCCCGAAAGGGGCACCGCTGGCCGTTTAAGGGTCTGAGGGGACCCTGGCTGTAATTCCAAAGGCGGAGGGTGCTCCCTTCGTCCCCTGGTCACGCCAGGTTGATTGGTTATTGGTCTTACGACACATCGACCGTTGAGTCATGTAGCGTCGCCAATCTCTCACGCCGATTGGCCGCGGGCGAAGAGTAGCGGCAGGTGAGACTCGAGCCCACAATCTTTCGATTGTGAGACGGGCGACCTACCCCTAGAGTACTCCTCCCCCTGGCCACGCCACTGGATTCCACTGATTGGCTTCACCTGCGAATTCCATGTTCATGATGATTGAAGCCGCGGAGATGCTGGACAGACTGATGAGAAACAGGAGCTTCTTCTGCTGCCAGCCGCTGCTGTCCAGCGCGGCGAGGGCTTCGTCCACGTCCATGGCGACTGCACGCCGGCACGGCGCACAGACAGCGTGGGCGCGCACCTGCTCACGCGGGCGGACACCACATCACCCGAACATCCGCAGGGTCACCCGAGCACAAGCGGGAATATCCGAGCGCCAACCTGGCCACCCGAGCACAAACGGGGCCACCCGGGCGTCACCGGACCACGCGATAGCACGCCGAATCACCAGGTAGCAGCAGCCGCACGGAACCCGGAGCCGCTGCAGCACACGTGCCGTGACGCGGCCGTTCACAGTGCGTGCAGGGTGGCCGGCGGGCAGTCGTAACCGCGCAAGTCCATATGCGCGGCCGGCCGGTACTTGCAAACGCCTGGCGGCCCCACCGTTAGTCAGCTGAGCGGACGGACTGGGTCTTGTGACGCCGCTGCAGCAGGTCTGGCCGGCACAGTGGTCGTGCTCGAGCGCAGACGAGCCCCCGCCACCAACACAGAGGTGGCGCGGCTGTATACGCCGCAGAACCGGCCGGCCGGCGCCACTCCTCCACTGCCACTGCACCTCGCGCGGCCGAAACGTGGCGAACTGTGCGTCCCGCCCCGCCCCGCAACAGCTGACGACGGCTGTCCCGCGCCACCACGGATGGCTACTCAGGCGTCCGCGGGTCACCGCTGCACTGCAACTGACTCAACTGACTCAACTGTGCAACTGACACTGCAACTGTCATCGCATTACTGCAAAACCGGTCGGCCGGCGACACTCCGCCATTGGCGCCACGCCTCGCACGGCGGCGACGTGGCGAACTACCCACTCACTTAATACAACCTTCACCAAACGATCGGCCGTGTGCCAGAGGCGTGCGGTTTGGACTTTCATGACCTTTGGTCAGGTCAAAGGTCACCAAATTTCCGAAAAACAAAAAAATGACTTACAAACATGGATGATCTCGACAACCGCTCGATCGATCTTAGTGAAACCTTCACCAAACGATCGGCCGTGTACCAGAGGCGTGTGGTTTGCACTTTCGTGACCTTGGGTCAGGTCAAAGGTCACGAAATCGCCGAAAAACATGGTTTTTGGCTCACAGACGTGAATGATCTCGGCAACCGCTGGATCGATCTTAGTGAAACCTTCACCAAACGATCGGCCGTATGCCAGAGGCGTGCGGTTTGCACTTCCGTGACCTTGGGTCAGGTCAAAGGTCACCAAATCGCCGAGAAAAAAAAACATCGCAGACATGGCCGATGTCGGCAACCGCTGCGTCGGTCTTAATAAAACCTTGACCAAACGATCGGCCGTGTGCTAGAGGCGTGCAGTTTGCACTTTCGTGGCATTGGGTCAAGTCAAGGGTCACCAAATCGGCGAAAAACAAAAACAAATCCTCGCAGACATAGCCGATCTCGGTAACCGCTGGATCGATCTTAATGAAACCTTCATCAAACGATCGGACGTGTGCCAGAGGCGTGCGGTTTGGACTTTCGTGACCTTGGAAGTCAAGTCACCAGATCGTCGAAAACCAAAACACTACCAGACACCATCTCACATAACCGACTGACGACACCATCCGCAGACATGGATGATCTCGGCAACCGTTGGGTCGATGTAAAAAAACCTTCACCAAACGATCGGACGTGTGCCAGAGGCGTGCGGTTTGGACTTTCGTGACCTTGGGTCTGGTCAAAGGTCACCAAATTGCCAAAACAAAAATTGGACTTACAGACATGGATGATCTCGGCAACCGCTGGATCGATCTTAGTGAAACCTTCACCAAACGATCGGCCGTGTGCCAGAGGCGTGCGGTTTGCACTTTCGTGACCTTGGGTTAGGTCAAAGGTCACAAAATCGCCGGAAAACACAATTTTTGGCTCACAGACATGGCCGATCTCGACAACCGCTGGATCGATCTTAATCTGGCCGATCTGGCCGATCTCTTGCCGAGATCGGCCATGTCTGCGAAGATTGTTTTTGTTTTTCGGCGATTTGGTGACCTTTGACCTGATCCAAGGTCACGAAAGTGCAAACCGCACGCCTCTGGCGCACGGCCGATCGTTTGGTGAATATTTTATTAAGATCGACCCAGCGGTTGCCGAGATCATCCATGTCTGCGAGATGGTGTCTGTTTTTTAGACCCTTCCCAGCCGCGCGGCGGCCGCTGCACGGCTGCCGCCCGCCACCGTGCAGCAGCTGCCGCCGGCGATCTGCACTCAGTTTTACTGTCCGCCTGCGACGAGCGATGTTACCGGTGGGCCACGGGCGTTGATTACTTTGCTCAGTGCATTCACTGAATTTGGCTTGCCATTCAGCCACTGAATTTGGCTGGCCTTTCGCATCAGATAAAACGACAAACAACATGGTCCTTAATCACTTGCCCTTTAACACGCGCCCTGGAGGGCCTCTGATAATTACGCGCCCTGGAGGGGGGGGGGGGGGATTCCGCCCCCCCTAAGATCTCGGCTCCTAGTAAAGCTGGAGGAACGAAATTCGCAGGGTGGATGGGTACGGTAGTGAACTCTATTGTGTGAAATTTTCGTGACCTTAGGTCAATATCTTCAAGGTCAAATGAGGTCAGATTGGACAAACATTTCCGGTTTTGCGAGGCTTGGCTTGTTATCGTTATGGATCGCTGTGATTGTGTTTAAATGCTAAAAAATGGGCATCAATGATGTTTTGGACATTACTAATGATGCAATGCAGATGCTAGACCCAACATGTGACCTCAGGTCACCTATATAGCACCACTTTATCAGGTCAGTTACCTGTTCCAGTTACCGGAACCGGCCGCCCGCCCGACTGCTCCGTCGGGCAGCTCGGAGCAATCGGCTTCGTGAAGAAGGGAGTGAAGTACATGAATAAAGTATGGAAACGCAATGACAAACAGTACAAATGACAACCAGTAGTGCATTTATGGCAACATTCCAGTTGATCAAGTTTGGTTCCATTAACCTGTCATGAACTTGACCTGACTTGACCTTGGTGACCTAACATGACCTTGAAACTATACAGCATATCAATATGCATCAAACAAGTCGCTAGTGTTGCCTAGAACCAAGGGCGTCGTCACCGGGGGGGCAGGGGGGCAGTCGCCCCCCCTGCCGTGAAACTGGGGGGGCGCCGCCCCCCTGAAATTTGAGGAGGCCCCCATCCGCAAATGCACAGCAAAAAAGGTGAGCCAGGAGGCCGACGGGACAGAAGATCATACTGTCAATGAGGCCCCCAGTACGAAAGGAATGCACCCAAGGACAAAAAGAAGGCCCCCAAGACGTAGAACAGAGATTGGGATGAGGTCCCCAGGACGAAAAGGAGGCCCCTAAGACGTAGAACAGAGATTGGAAGGAGGCCCCCAGGACGAAAAGGAGGCCCCATGACGAAAATGAGGCCCCTATGACGAAAAGGAGGCCCCAAGACGTAGAACGGAGATTAGGAGGAGGCCCCCAGGAAGAAAAGGAGGCCCCCAGGACGAAAAGGATGCCCCAGGACAAAAAGGAGGCCACAATACGTAGAACAGAGGTTGGGAGGAGGCCCCCAGGACGAAAAGGAGGCCCCCAGGACGAAAGGAATGCACCCAAGGACAAAAAGGAGGCCCCCAAGACGTAAAACAGATATTTGGATGAGGTCCCCAGGACGAAAAGGAGGCCCCCAGGACGAAAAGGAGGCCCCTAAGACGTAGAACAGAGATTGGGAGGTGGGCCCCAGGACGAAAAGGAGGCCCCCAGGACGAAAAGGATGCCCCCAGGACGCAAAGGAGGCACCCAAGACGTAGAACAGAGATTGGGAGGAGGCCCCCATGACTAAAAGGAGGCCCCCAGGACGAAAGGAAGCCCCCAGAACGAAAGGGATGCACCCAAGGACAAAAAGGAGGCCCCCAAGACGTAGAACAGAGATTGGGATGAGGTCCCCAGGACGAAAAGGAGGCCCCCAGGACGAAAAGGAGGCACCCAGAACGAAAAGGAGGCCCCCAAGACGAAAAGGAGGCCCCTAAGACGTAGAACAGAGATTGGGAGGTGGCCCTCATGACAAAAAGGAGGCCCCCAAGACGAAAAGGAGGTCCCCAGGACGAAAAGGAGTCCCCCAGGACTAAAAGGAGGCCACCAGGACGAAAAGGATGCCCCCATGACGCAAAGGAGGCCCCCAAGACGTAGAACAGAGATTGGGAGGAGTCCCCCAGGGCTAAAAGGTCCCCAGGACGAAAAGGAGGCCCCCAGAACGAAAAGGATGCACCCAAGGACGAAAAGGAGGCCCCCAAGACGTAGAACAGAGATTGGGAGGAGGCCCCCAGGACAAAAAGGAGGGCCCAAGACGTAGAACAGAGATTGGGAGGTGGGTTCCAGGACGAAAAGGAGGCCCCTAGGACGAAAAGGATGCCCCCAGGACGCAAAGGAGGCCCCAAGACGTAGAACAAAGATTGGGAGGAGGGCCCCCAGGACGAAAAGGAGTTTCCCAGGACGAAAAGAGGCCCAGGACGAAAAAAGCCCCAAGACGCAGAACAGAGATTTGGAGGAGGCCCCCAGGACGAAAAGGGGTCACTCAGGACGAAAAGGATGCCCCCAGGACGAAAAGGAGACCCCAGGACGAAAAGGATGCACCCAAGGACGAAAAGGATGCTCTCAAGACATAGAACAGGGATTGGGATGAGGTCCCCAGGACGAAAAGGAGGCCCCCAGGACGAAAAGGAGGCCCCCAGGACGAAAAGGAGGCCCCCAGAACGAAAAGGATGCCCCCAGGACGCAAAGGAAGCACCCAAGACGTAGAACAGAGATTGGGAGGAGGCCCCCTGGACGAAAAGGAGGCCCCTAAGACGCAGAACAGAGATTGGGAGGTGGCCCCCATGACGAAAAGGAGGCCCCCAGGACGAAAAGGAGGCACCCAGGACGAATAAAGAGGCCCCTAAGACGTAGAACAGAGATTGTGAGGTGGCCCCCAGGACGAAAAGGAGGCCCCCAGAACGAAAAGGATGCACCCAAGGACGAAAAGGAGGCCCCCAAGACGTAGAACAGAGATTGGGAGGAGGCCCGCAGGACTAAAAGGAGGCCCAGGACGAAAAAGAGGCCCCCAGAACGAAAAGGATGCACCTAAGGACGAAAAGGAGTCCCCTAAGACGTAGAACAGAGATTGGGAGGTAGCCCCCAGGATGAAAAGGAGGCCCCAGGACGAAAAGGAGGCCCCCAGTACGAAAAGGAGGCCCTCAGGACGGAAAGGATGCCACCGATACGGGCAAGAAGCCACCCAGGTTAGACGAAAAGGCTTCCGATGGGTGGCAGGATAGTCTTAATTTGGAAAACGAGGCCCTCAAGACGGAAGCGGATGCCCCTACAATATAAAATTAAGACAAGATAGGGGAGATTTCTCCGGACGCAATAGGGGCTCCAAGACGGGTAAGAAGTTCTCCGCAGGAATGAGAGAAGGCCACCGAGACCAGCCAGATGGGGCCCATATTTTGGAAGAGGAGGACCCTAGAAGAGAAAATCTAGGACTAAGACGCAAAAGCACCCTGCTAAGAGGATAATGAGGCTCCAAACACAGATAAGGAGGCCCCCATGACGTGAGAGGAGGCCCCTAATTTAAAAAAGGAGTCACCTAGGAGAGGGTAGGAGTACCCAAGAAATCAAGAGAGTGTCAAAAATCGCACGGAGGAAACCAGGATTGCAAAGGAGGCCCCAACACCGGAAAGGAGGCCACAGAATATGAGAGGAGGCCCTAAGACGGAAAAGGAAGCCAGTGGATATGAGATGAGGTTTCGGAGACGCAAAAGCAGGCCCCAAACAGGTGAGGTTCCACCGAGATAGAAAAGGACGATCCAGAGACGTGGCAAGAGGCACCTAATTGGGAAGAGAACGACACAAGATTGGAAATGAGACCCCATGATGAACGAGGAGGCCCCTAAAATAGGAGAGAAAGGCCATTGGATAAGATAAATGGCTCCCAGGCGGAAAAGAAGGCTCGAAGACGGCTAAGAAGGTCCCCGGAAAATAACAAGGCCAATAAGATAGGAAACGTTGCCAGTAATTTGGCAGAGGAGGCGCCTGGAAGAGAAGAGGAGTCCACCAGGAGATAAGAGACCACCCCTAAGATGGGTAAAGATCGAATCCACACGCAGGGCAGGAGGCCCCAAGACGTGAGAGGAGGCCCCTAATTTGAAAAAAGAAGGCATCTAGAAGAGAAATGAGGCATCTGCCGGACTCGAGAGGAGTCCCTCAAGAAGGAGTAGGTCTCCAGGACCAAATGAGACCCCGAAAACCGGAAAGAGTTCCCAGGAAATGAGAGGAGGCCCATAAGATGGGAGTGGTAGCAGGTATGGAAGAGGTGAGGTTTCCAAAATTGAAGATCCCTCAAAACGGGTAAGGCTTTGCCATGATAAAGGAAGAGGCCCACGAGGCGTGGCTGGAGGCCCCTAATTCGGCAGAGAATGCCCCTCGAAGATGAGAGGAAGCCCCATGCCTTGTTAAAGGGTCCCCAGAATGCAAGAGGAAGCCCTCCAAGACGGGAGAGGAGGACCATTGAATATGGAGGAGGGTAGGACACACAAGGAGACGTCGAAAACCAGTAAAAAGTCTCTAGGAAATGAGACGAGACCTTTAAAACGCGACAGGAGGCCTACAATTTGCAAGAAGAAACCATTAAGAAATAGTAGGAGTCGTATCTGGGTACTTTAAAATCACGATATGGGCCCCAAAAGATCCGGCAGGGCCCCCACAAATTATGCTGAGCCTGGGGTACCACAAATTCATGCCCGGACCACGAAAATCATGCCAGGGGCACGACAGGTCGTACCGTGCCCCAACAGTCTGATTGGGACCAAAACAAATGAAGCCGGAGCAACGAAAAACAATCCGGACATGGATAATAACTTTGGGGGCCCAACAATGACGCCAAAAGCACCCAAAGCGCATTGGACCCCCAAACAGTGTCGAGGCCGCTACAGCTCGCGCTAGGGATCCAAGAGAATGACGTCGGGGCCCAAAAGATCACATTGGACTCAAAAAAGTCGCGTCGCAGCCCTTGAAAATCACACTGGAGGCCCAGAAGGTCGCACCGGGGCCCCAAAAGTTGCAGCTGCCCCAAAAATCAATCCTTAATCGGAATGTCACTCTGGGACAAAAAAAAACTCCTTCAGTGGCCGCAGTGCTATATCAAAGGGGCAAATGCCCCCTCCATCCTGAGAGGCATAAGCTCCCAAGAATCGTGCCGGGGCCTCAAAAATCGCGCTGGGACCACCAAAATTCGCGTCGGTCCACCAGAATTCGCGTATGGGTCTCTAAATAAATACGGCGAGCCCCGGAAAACTCGCTCCGAGGCCCGAAAAATTGCAACAGGAACCGCCAAAATCGCGTTGGGGCCACAGCTAAATACAACGCGTCCCACAAACTCGAACCAGGCACCTCAAATATCGCGCTCGGGACCCACAATTCCCATCGGTAGTCCCGTCGAGGCTCTCAAAAATTGGCGTCTAGGGCCACACGTAAGCACAGTGTAACCACAAACACCGGATCGGTATCCGAAAAAATCAAGGTGGAGCCCTCCAAAATAAGGAGGGATTCCAACAACTAAATGCCCAGGTTAAAAAAATGGCTCTGGAGCACCGAACATATTATCAGATGCCTTCACAAATTGCATACGGCACCGAAAAACAGACCGGATCTCGAACAATCGAGGTGGGATATAAAAACATGGCGCCAAGGGCTCGAGAAATCAGGCCGGGATTCGGACTTTTAAAAAATCAGAAAGGCTTCACGAAAATCGTATTGAGCCCAGAAAACTGGGGTTGGGTCTCCGGAACCACGCGCCTAGGCGCGATAAGCCTCTCTGGGACCTAGAAACATCGTACCGGAGCCCCAAAATTGTACTGGGGCCCCACAACTGTGCGTCAGAAGCCCAAAATAGACACATCGGGACCCTAAGAGCACAACGGGGGCCGAAAATACAACTGGCCCTCCAAAGCGCACAGAGTCTCACAAAAAGCGACAGGGCCTTAACACATGCGTTGCAGCCATAAATATACATACCGGGAGGTCTAACAAATATACCGGAAGCTCTCAAGGCACACAGGGGTCATGATAACGCACAAGGACCTGAAAAAGTGGTTGAGGCCGCAGAAGGCAGCATGGTTCCAAAGCAAACAAAAAGACCGGGCGCTAAATAAACACATCGGGGTCTTCGAAAACGCCCTGACACGTAAAAAAAACCTCGGTGCGAAAAAATGCAACAAACCCTAAAACGAGCAGGGGGTTCGAAAATGTTTTAGGCCCCTAACAAAAATGGATTGGAGCCATAATACACAATCATAGAGCAAGAAAGACGCAATGGGTCCAACAAAGAATGCTGAGGCAGGGCCTCGGTTCGGTAGCCAATCTGGGAGGATAGCAGCAAAGATATGAAGTGCATCAAACCTCAGCGGAAACCGCATTTCATAACTACCAGAAAATGTGGAAAGTAGGAAACTAATGATCGAATTTAATCAATCGACTTTTCGCAGCGAACGCCCATACGAAACATTCCATCACGTCAAATATGGCGCAATTGTATCATGTGGCAGCAATTAGCAAAACGCAGAAGGCCTCGCAGAGGCCGTAGCATCGCACGAAGTGTGGCGAATGCACCGAATACGAAAGATGGGTGTGCACGTGCACTGACGTTGCCGTCGTGGCGACGGGGTGCTATGAACTGGAATGCCTGAAATTGTGAAATTTTGTATTTTAAAGTGGTGTGGTAATACATTTTAAATTGAAGTTGTGGGCCTAATACATCTTCGAAACACTGCTCGTTTTAGGGCTTTGTTGCTTTTTTGTGCACCGAGTATGTTTTACGTGGCAGGGCGTTTTCGAAGATCCTGATGTGTTTATTTAGCTCCCGGTCGTTTTGTACGTTTTGGAACCATGTTGTCTTTTGTGGCCCAGCCTCTTTTTCAGGCCCTTGTGCGTTCTCATGGCCCCTGTGCGCCTTGCGAGCTTGCAGTGTATTTTTTTAGAGCTCCCGGCATGTTTATTTAGGGCTGCAACGCATGTTTTAAGGCCCTATCGCTTTTTGGGGGACTCGGTGCGCTTTGGAAGGTTAGTTGTATTTTCGGGCACCGTTGTACTCTTAGGGTCCGGCTGTGTATATTTGGGGCTTCTGATGCACATTTGTGGGGCCCCAGTACGATTTTGGGGCTTCGGTGTGATTTTTCTGGGTCCCAGCGCGACTTATCGCGCCCAGGCGCGTGGTTCCGGGGACCCAACGCCAGCTTTCTGTGCTCAACGCGATTTTTTTGTGGATCTTTTCTGGGTTTTGATGTCCGAATCCCGGCCTGATTTTTCGAGCCTCTGGCGCCATGTTTTTGCATCCCACCTCGATTTTTCGAGATCCGGCATGCTTTTCGGTGCCATACGCAATTTTTGAAGGCATCTGGAGAATAATGTTCGGTGCTCCAGAGCCATTTTCCTGATCCGGACATTTATTTGTTGGAATCTCTCTTTTTTTGGAGGGCTCCAGCTTGAATTTTTGGGATACCGATCCGGTTTTGTGGTATAGGTGTAATTTCAGCAGTGTGAGGTAACTTATCAAGGTACCAAAAGAAAACCTTAGAACTGGGTGGTGGAGTTAGGGTTGAAATCTGACCAATCAGAAACCATAGTGGTAGATTAGGCCCCTCCACAGGACAATTTAGTTGATGACTAATTATATTATTTCGAAATGTCCCCTTTGACAAAATAGCGGTCGAAATCCAAGGACTTTTTAATGGGCGTAGGTGCCTCCTCCCTCCCCTGCAAATCCGTTTGCCCCCTCCTGCTTGACGCAAATATAGGTACTCCACTGGTCCCTCAATAATTTTCCGAAACATACGCCCATGGGGCAAAACCAACATTGAGGGGACAAATTACCCCTCACAAGCATACAATACAACATCCATGCCCCATATAAAATGGGATGAATGATGTTTTTAAATGCATTTTCTTCCAACAAACTTCTTTTCTGTTATTACAGCCTGCATGATTAGAGCTTCCCAGCTTCCATGCCTTCTCAGTCATTTACAAAACGGTACAGCACAGCGAAAACGATGGGCGTAACGGCGTGGAATTTGAAGGTTTGGATTATGTATGCACTGACATTGTTGCATTGTTGCATTGTCATTTATGCATTGCTGTTCAATGCTTGTTCTTGCCGTGAATTTTTTCGCTGAGGATATATTTTAGCTCGTGTGACAGTTGCCTTGCAGCCAGCACCAAATGTTATAAAAATAAACAAATTCCTAAGATGGCGCTCAGAAAACCAATGCAATCCACTTCTCGTTGTCACCTTTGCGAAATTGTCGTCCTATGACTGAGAAATGATCGTTCAAGCTTTGCTTATGACATCAAGCTGGTGGGAATAAATAACAGTAGTGATGAATCTAGCTATATTCAGTTAGACTTGGAGGACTTAAAAGTGGGTTGATCAATGGAGATATCCGTAAGATATGCTTAGCACCAGCCCCGCCAGCTCGCTGCAATCTAGAGGCCAGCGGGAAGATTCGAGAAAGCATTGAGACGTTGGTTTGTTTTGGCACTTATGTATTTATTCAAATATTACTTATTTATACCCTGGTATGACCCAGTTTTCAGCGAAAATTATTAGTGCTATTGCTTTTTGAGTAAATGATGCACCATGCCAAGAACAAACAAAACACCAATATCAAATCATGTTCCCCATTCTCGAACCATAGTAAGAGCCTGAAAACAATATGAGACCCTAACACAATGGAGGCCCCCTTTCGGGGAACAGGAGGCCCCCTTCCGACCTTGCCCCCCCTGGAAGAATTTCGTGGCGACGCCACTGCCTAGAACACCTCCCTTTTGTCAGTATACTGGAAGCGAATCAGCGCCGATTTTTGTGGTCTGGCGGTATAACATTTGTTTACTTTAGCGGCCCCTAACTTAAAAAAATTCGGCCGATTTCCATTTTTCTTGCTTTAAACGACACGCCGTTCATTTCTAAGCAGGTACACCGAAAATCGCGTATATCGACCGGTAAAATTTGCAGTTATTTGCGAAAAACCGGAGGGGTGGGCGGATTTCGCCCCCCCCCTCCAGTGCGCGTGTTAAAGTAAGACGTCACAACTGTCGCCTGGTTAGCTCAGTCGATAGTGGATAGTGGATAGTGGATAGTGGATGGAATACAGAATCTGGCCGGCCGATTAGCTAAGTGGGATTAGCTCGGTGGGCTTGCAAAGTTCTCCAAGTCTGACAGAACATGTTCGAGTTGTTTCACGCGCTCCCTGTTAACGCCTCCGGATGGGCAATGCAGCAAGCTAGCGCATATCGCTGACTCTGATTCGGTAAGGCCTCGGCAGCAACAATTCGAGCTAAATTGATAGGAAAAAAACGCATTCTTCCGAGCCCTGTAGGGCGGCCATACATGGCACACCTTTTCCTACATCAATTACGCATGCCCTGGAGGGAATAACTCGGATCAGGCCATTCAAGGTCACTGTCAACTGACATAGGTCGCATTAGTGAGGCCACCTTGAAAAAGTAAGGAGATATTACAGATTCCCGAATAAATATATTGATATGAAACTGTCATGACTTGTTTATCTCAACATAACTGACAAAGCGACTATGCGGGTGGTCTCTTTGCGGAATTTCTTGTTCATGATATTTTACCATATTGTAAAAAATGTAGGATATGTAGGTTATATTTTGTGGCTAAAATCTCAAGTTTCGACCAAATAGTGCACTTTTCTATATAACAAAGCTTACTTGAAATATTATTCCAAGTGTGGTATGCCGCTCTGATAATACAGGTTGAAAGATCCTAAGCTTTTAAGCCTAAGCTTTTAAAAACTTGTGACAGAAATTTCTACAATTTTGAATTGCGGTTTTTTAAGGAGCAGTTCGATGTATAACATCATGATTCGTGACTTCATTTCACGACAAGAACACTTGGATCACTTCATGATTCCAAAACGCTATCAAGTTTCAAAGCACCAAGAAGACCCCACCATGCCTTGCAAAAAAATACGCCATCCGTACCGCCATACGTGTCCGTAGTGACGAAAGCAGACAACAAATGTACAACTGCATATTTACACTTTGTTCCGCAATGACTCTCGTGCTGAACAGAGTCCATGGAAATATGTGCATGCGTGAACAGATACTTTTAAAGAAACTCCCAACATCTAGTATTTGCATTACAGTTCCAAATCAAAATCACTGGATGCTCTTTCTCCATGTAGTAGTAAAGCAATATAGTCCTTTTCGAGAAGAAAACAGGCACATAGTTAATATCACCAGGGGCCCAACCAGGATTTTCAAGAGGAGGGCGGCGAAAAATGTAATGAAACAGAGGCCACTTTTGGCTGGCTATTCGTGCCGAAAATTTCAGGATTTTGGTGTCAAAAACCTCGAAATTTCTTGTTTGATCTAGTGTATTTTCGGTTGCTAAGGGGAGAGATCCGGGCTCCCTTGGCTGCGCCTCTGAATATCACGCTCTAAGATGTATTGATTAGGGGCTTTCGACATGACCGTTTTTTTTCCGCTCTCGCTCTGCTTCTCGATCGATACCAGAAGCCACGCAGTGTTTGGGTGCCGTATTGAAGGAACATTCATCGACTTAAATAGTGGAAGAAAAACACTCGATTATAAACGTCTCGGCAAAAAGAAGCACACGATGTCTAACGTCTCCCTCTTTAACCTGCGGCTTGCACGGCGACGTAAACGTATTACTTTTTTTAAATAAAAAAACATACAATAAAAAGCGTGTATGAAAAATAAACAAAATTGACAACATTAACAATATCTTAATAGTTCGGCAAGACGGAAATTTTTGTTTTTTTCCTTTTGCCGTGCTTCTCGACCAACACAATAAACTGGAGAGCGTTTAGAGACCATATTGCATACACGCTCATCGATTTAAATGTTAAAAAGTCGGTACCGAATATACTATGCAAGAAAACGGTATCTAACACCACACCATGCTTGGGTGTGAGTCTTCGCGTAAATCCAACAGTAACTCCGTAAAAAAGCTAGACAATTTGTTTTCAGCAATACAAAATACGGAACACATCAGCACCCGTTTTCTCACAGCTTTGCTTACATCAGCATTGCATGTGACCTTGAAGTTGGAAACAGCACCGCTAAGTGCTGCAAAACGAGAGCCCGTCTTTTCCAACTCTCCATCACCATATGTGGCTACTTCAATCGTTCCTGAAGTAAACAACTTAAACATTATTAAATCCCAGCCCCAATAGTTGTTCGAAGCTCCGCAGCCTCGGCTGACTCAGCCATATTTGGAAGCTGGCGTTGCAGGAATATAAGTTGGTGTTTCAGGTGCAATATTTGGACGATACTTTATTCTGCCCCAATAACCACAGACAATGTGCACCGAGGGAGTGGACAATATAACAGGGCGCAATTAGCCACCGATAGCACAGCGACTCCGATTGAACCCTTCAATACAAGGCTGACAGAAAGGGTGAAGGCTCAGGTTTTTTGTTTGTTTGACGTTCTGTGAGGTTCGATTGTCGCACTTGCGGATCCAGCGATCCACCTCGGAACAACTCTTAGTGCTGTTTAGATTACAGTGCAGGGTGTCATGGAAGATGGTTCACTGCTACTGCCGGATCATACGCTCGCCTCGCCAGTCTTGGAAACCGGTCGTCAGATTATAGCCGATTTCCCCAACCAAGTCACAGCTGAGGCAGGCACATGGGTTCGATAGACGAGCAACCTGGTCGTCCTCGTATACCCTGCGCGCTCACAGAACACGAAGCTTTCCCGAGTGATCCACTTCACTCTGATGCCAGTTTTGAGTAGTCATGTACGTGTCATGCATGCCGCCATGCACGCGATACTTAAGAGATGCAGAATGAGAGCTTGTTTGTCTGCGACCCGCTTTTACCAGAGCATTCCATGCGGAACGCTCCGGTAGTATCTAGTGCATGTTTTCTGTTCGTCCGATCGTCCAAACGACAAAAGATCGAAAGACGACAAAGACGAAAGATCGTCCAAAGTTTGGAGGGGTTGTTCTCTGCCCTTCCCCGGCTCTCGCTCCCTGGAATACCTCACACCGACTTTCAGTCCCCGAACACGTATTGTTTGAACCTCCCAGTCGAGTTTGCATGCGGCGACTTTGCAGACCAACGCCATCATTGACGATGGAGGCCACAGTTAGGAGACAAAATTATGCTTAGCGGGCCGTTTGAAACTTTTATATCGACAGCAACCGGCAACACAACCAGCTTGCCGGCTTATTTCGCAAATTTAGCGGCCCCGACCTACCACAAACCTGTTTTGCAAATATGACGTCAATTCAATGGCAGATCTTGCGAGAGGGCGGAGCACGATCTCCGAACATGAAAGGAAAAACTACACCTTACGTCGAAAATTTGACAACTTACCTCCGATCGAAAAAAATCAGTTTTACTCTCCCTTGATGCTGCCTGGGCGCGCCACTGGCTGCTCCGTCAGCCGTCGTCAGCTGTTGCGGGGCGGGGCGTACAGTTCGCCACGTTTCGGCCGCGCGAGATGCAGTGGCAGTGGAGGAGTGGCGCCGGCCGGCAGGTTTTGCGGCGTGTACATCAACATACGGTGACCAGGAGTCAGCGGCAGTGCAACGGTCACCTGCGGACGCCTCAGTGGCGCGCGACAGCCGAGCCACCTCTGTTTTGTGTCTGCGCTCGGGCTCGACCACTGTGCCGGCTAGATCGGCGACAGCGGCGTCACCAGGCGCCCGGCCGACTCCGTCCGCTCAGCCAACCAACCGTGGTCGAGGTGCTGTTTAACCAGGTGCGATCGAGGCGCTGTTTAGCCAGCTGTGGTCGAGGTGCTGTTTAGCCAGCTGTGGTCGAGGTGCTGTTTGGACAGCGGTGCCGGTCAGGCCGGCCCCTGTGCTGAGATGGACACGTGACCCTGTGCTGAGATGGACACGTGACCCTGTGCTGAGATGGACACGTGATCCTGTGCTGAGATGGACACGTGATCCTGTGCTGAGATGGACACGTGATCCTGTGCTGAGATGGACACGTGATCCTGTGATGAGATGGACACGTGACCTTGTGCTGAGATGGACACGTGATCCTGTGCTGAGATGGACACGTGACCCTGTGCCGCGGATAAGCCACGAGCGATTGCGGCGAGCTCCCCTTCGGCGACCCTGCGTCTGTCCCATGCGACTTCTGATGATCCTGTCGGTGTTGGGAGATCCTGCCTGTACTCGAGTGATCTTATATCGATGTGCACTCGGGTAATCCTGCTTGTTCTCAGGCAAACCTGTATGAACTCGGCCGATCGTGCGTGTATGAGGGTGATCCTGCGTGAACTCAGGTGATTCTGTGTTTACTCGGGTGATACCGGTTGTGCTGGGGTGATTATGTTATGTGTGTGCTGGGGGGATACTGTGCATGCCGGGACGATACCGCGTGAGCTGGGGTGATGCTGTGTGTGCTGGGGTGATACTGTGTTTGCTGAGGTGATACTGTGTGTCCTGGGGTGATACTCCGTGTGTGCTGGGATGATGCCGTCTGTGCTGGGGTGATACCGTCTGTGCTGGGGTGGTACCGCAGTGATAAATTATTCGTGAAATAGGGTGGAATATACCACTTTCTGAACACCCAATCGACATCCTTACCCAAGAAGTATCGACATCCTGCTTCGTGATTTGTGCTTATGAAGTCTGCATGTCTCCTTTCTAACAGTGTTTCGTTCATAAGCATCATGCTCATGCTCTCGATAAATAATGGTTATACACGAACATTTCACAACGCAATTTCGAGTAAAGGGATTACATATGATGTGATATGGCATACAATATCAGTTTATAGCATAGGTATTTTTTTCTCGCTATCCCGAATATAGCTCTTCCTAAATTATAGATCCCAAAACAAATAACTAACTAAGATCCCAAAACAAATGATAAACGTGCAGTCATATGTGCGCCATTGGCTCAAATTTGAGTTCAAAAGACATCGGAAGCATTTTAAATGACATTAATTCCATGGCAAATTTTGACATCCTACTGCGCTCGTTTCGACATCTCACACCTAACGAAAAACGATTATTTTAACCCTGTGGTACCGTGTGTGCTGGGGTAATGCTGCATGTGTGCCGGGGTGATACCGTCTGTGCTTGGGTGATACTGTGTGTGTCAGGGTGATACCGTGTGTGCTGGGGTAATACTGTGTGTGTGTTGGGGTGATACTGTGTGTGGTGGGGTAATACCGTGTGTGCTGGGGTGATACTGTGTGTGTCAGGGTGATGCCATGTGTGCTGGGGTAATACTGTGTGTGTGTTGGGGTGATACTGTGTGTGGTGGGGTAATACCGTGTGTGCTGGGGTGATACTGTGTGTGTCAGGATGATACCATGTGCGCTGGGGTAATACTGCGTGTGTGTTGGGGTGATACTGTGTGTGCTGGGGTAATACTGTGTGTGCTGGGGTAATACCGTGTGTGCTGGGGTAATACCGTGTGTGTTGGGGTGATACCGTGTGTGCTGGGGTGATACCGTCTGTGCTGGTGTGATACTGTGTGTGCTGGGATAATACCGTGTGTGCTTGGGTGATACCGTGTGTGCTGGGGTGATACCGTCTGTGCTGGGGTGATACTGTGTGTGCTGGTGTGATACTGCGCACGGTATCACATGCCAGGCTGATCCGGTGCAGGGTGGCAGTGTGAAGTCGCGAGATGGACGTGGACGATGCCCTCGCCGCCCTCGACGACGGAGGCCGGCAGCAGAAGAAGCTCATGCTTCTGCTCGGTGTGCAGAGCATTGCCGCGGCCTACATCATCTTCAACATGGAGTTTGTAGGTACGGCCGAACAATGTATGGAACATGACTACTGCCTGGTGTGGACTAATCCTTGAGTGAAAGCCACATAGTTGTGGTCGGGTGGGTAAAATGTCGTGAGTTGATGTACATGCATGCGTAACATGCGTGGTTGTGGACGTTGACACAGTTGGCATGACAAATCAAGCTCGCTTAAGAAAAGCTTGGCCTGACTCGCAGGGCAGTGGAAGCCCTTGCTTGATGTTGACGAGCAAAAAGAAAGACATGTTGAATGGGAGCGGGGGTGATCGTGTGTGCTGATTGTACTAAACTTTGGGATGTCACAATATGGCGTCATGTTGGTTTCGAAAATGTTGTTGTGCCATGCGACACCAATATTATATCTCGTGGTGTGATGGATGCCTGTACCTCTCCCATTGGAGGTCTACACCACTGTAGCCCCTGTACCACTTCTATTGGACGTCTACACCACTGTAACCCCTGTACCACTCCCATTGGAGGTCTACACCACTGTAACCCCTGCACCACTCCCATTGGACGTCTACACCACTGTAACCCCTGTACCTCTCCCATTGGATGTCTACACCACTGTAACCCCTGTACCACTCACATTGGAGGTCTACGCACCTGTAACCCCTGTACCACTTCCATTGGACGTCTACACAACTGTAACCCCTGTGCCACTCCCATTGGACGTCTACACCACTGTAACCCCTGTACCTCTCCCATTGGATGTCTACACCACTGTAATCCCTGTACCTCTCCCATTGGAGGTCTACACCACTGTAACCCCTGTACCACTCCCATTGGACGTCTACACCACTGTAATCCCTGTACCTCTCCCATTGGACGTCTACACCACTGTAACCCCTGTACCTCTCCCATTGGAGGTCTACACCACTGTAACCCCTGTACCTCTCCCATTGGACGTCTACACCACTGTAACCCCTGTACCTCTCCCATTGGAGATCCACACACATAATTCCTGTACCTCTTCCATTGGAGGTCTACACCCCTGTTGCCTTGCAATGCAAAGTTGATTACCATGAAAGTGATGAATGCCTTCTGTCTACGATCGTCGAATGTGATTAATTCCTTTTGCCTGCGGTCATCGAATGTGATGAATGCTTTCCGTCTACGGTCATCGAACGAATTTATAAATTGCTTGTTTCGTTTGTTGATTCCAAACAGGTGCTTTCCTAACTCTGCAGTTTTTTAAGCTCTAATTTGATTGAACCCGAAGCCTCTAAGTAAGCAGGTCAAATTGTTCCCAGCAGAACAATTAAACAGTACAACTTGAGCCACTGTTTCAACTCTGGAGAAGCATTGTCATCATACGCACCCTTCATTGAGGCAGAACACGTTGATTTTCCAGCTTTTGCACGCGTCGTCGGGTTTCCAGAGACATTTATATGTGTTCTGGTGATGACTGCCTTTACCTGATTGGACTGTATTCGCTGTTGCAGGCCACACGCCAGCGACGTTCGAGTGCCATCGGAACGGCACAGACGGGCCGCAGATGCTGGTGAACGCCTGCTTCAACGACACCAGCGCCAACTGCGACCGCATCGAGTTCCGGTCGCCGTACGACAGCGTGGTTACAGAGGTCAGTGTTGGAGCCGTGTCAGTAGGTGCGGCCCACCAGTAAGTGCCGACACTTACGCGGCTGAGTGAGAACGCTGGCTATATCTATGGGCACCATCGCAATAAGTTCTCAACTGCAGCCGTTAGTCCTGCCCTCTCCCACATTTTGAATTCGTCGCTGAAGACGTATTCAACTCTATGGACGTCAAATGTTGTCGGGGTTTGACGGCTAATACAGATAAGAGGCATTATATAACAACTCTAGGAAGTGTGACATGAAACGATAGCTGGAATTATTATCATTACCTTCAATTCTTCTAGCATTACTTGTTCAAAATTTGAAGCTGTTTCCGTTGCGACCAAAATCGTCTATGTAACAAGCATACTTTTGCGGTTATGATTTCTGGCCAGTTTTGACCTGGAGTTATCATAGTGTGCGCCACTTCCGGTCGCCGGCCGCCACCACACGGAGTTTCAAACGGGGGTCAACTCGGCGCCCGGACCGGCCTCCAGTGGAAGCCTGACCGTTGGCGCGCTCGACCCGGTTGGCACCGCCACCGAACGAATGCTGTGCGGCGGTGTGGAAATCTTACCATGTGAAGTGTTTCGTAGCCGGTCCGATCCGATTCGAACATTTTCCCGTCCGGTGGTGGTGTGAACCGGCCTTCATGTTGGTTTATCCTAGATGGTGGCTCCGCATTTTAAGCTTAAGCACCTCTTTTTGCAAATACGACTGGGACTATCAAGAGAGCGACCTCCTCTTCTGGTGGTTAGTGATGGTGTGTGACCTGACCTTTGCCCCTCACTCTGC
The DNA here is from genome assembly GCA_034440615.1 of Ashinkailepas kermadecensis. Classification (NCBI taxonomy): domain Eukaryota; kingdom Metazoa; phylum Arthropoda; class Thecostraca; family Neolepadidae; genus Ashinkailepas; species Ashinkailepas kermadecensis. Next base: position 29,728 of record JAOTOM010004650.1, on the reverse strand, counting down.
AGTGGCTCCTGATCTGTAACCATCCTAGAAGCGACCACTTCTCCCGGCAGTGGTGATGGTGTGTGACCTGACCTTTGCCCCTCACTCTGCAGTGGCTCCTGATCTGTAACCATCCTAGAAGCGACCACTTCTCCCGGCAGTGGTGATGGTGTGTGACCTGACCTTTACTTCTCCCTCTGCAGTGGCCGCTGGTCTGTGACCATCCTAGAAGCGGCCACTTCTCCCGGCAGTGGTGATGGTGTGTGACCTGACCTTTACCCCTCCCTCTGCAGTGGCTGCTGGTCTGTAACAATCGGACAAGCGACCACTTCTCCCGGCAGTGGTGACGGTGTGTGACCTGACCTTTACCCCTTCCTCTGCAGTGGCTGCTGGTCTGTAACAATCGGATAAGCGACCACTTCTCCCGGCAATGGTGACGGTGTGTGACCTGACCTTTACCCCTCCCTCTGCAGTGGCTGCTGGTCTGCGACCGAGCAGCAGAGGCGAAGTCGCTGCAGTCGCTCTTCATGCTCGGAATGACTCTGGGCTCGCCCCTGGTCGGCCCACTGGCGGACAGGTTCGGCCGTCGGCTGATGGGGTTGACCATGCTCGGCACACAGGCGGTGCTGACTGTTGGGCTGGCCGCCGCCCCAAACTTCGCCACCTTCGGCTTCATCCGGTACGACAGGAAATGACACGACGATACGACGTGCAAACCGGGTATCGTGTCAAACCCATATTAATGCATCGACAAAATATCTTGACCACTACTCACTTAGTACCGACGCCTACTATCATCCTTCTTCGCACCCACAGCTTGGTGGTGACAGTTCAGTGTAAGCGACAATATTTCACACAGTTCATGAAAACTGTAAGTGGTGGTGTGCATGCACTATTCATTCCTGCTTTGCATGCTCCGACAGTTTCTTCGTAGCGAAGGCATACAATGGTAAAATCTGTGTTCAGTGACATCATCTGCCTGTACTTGGGTCCGGAAATGTTTCGGCTCGTATGCTTGCTTAGAATGGTATGGCACATTGCCGCCGATGGTATGGCACATTGCCGCCGATGCACTAACATTTTGAGGGGGGGGGGGGAGCAGAACTGCAATGGCAGTTCAAGGCCAGTAAATAGCTTTGTGTATTCGTTTTGCTATTTAAGTTAATCGTGGAAGTTATTCGAGCCCACAACACCACAGGCTTTCTTGTGTTGCCATCACATTTTGTGTCGCCTTTCCCCTGATGGAGGTGACACATCTCTCGCACGCTGACGCACCAGCTGACAGATGTTCCGCCGCCACCGGCGATGAGCAGACGTGAGATGAGGGGATGAGGCAGATGTAGATGAGGGGACGTGACGTGGCACACATTACCGGCTGGTGGTCGCTGCCGTCTGGTCCGGCAGCCTCCTGACCGGTGTACTGCAGATGGGCGGCATGGCGCTCACCTCCCTGGGAATGGAGATGGTGCGGCCGCACTACCGCAGCACGAACGGCGTGATCGGCTCGGCCGCCTTCTCCGCCGGCATGCTGCTGCTCGGCGGCACCGCCTACTTCGTCACCAGCTGGCGCCTGCTTATGCTGCTCTCGGGCGTCATTGGCGCCGTCACCGTACTTGTGGTATCCATGTGAGCTTGTCAGCTGGGCTTAAGCTTAGGCTTAGAGAGACGAGGAGAGAGGGAATGCAGGGGAGAGAGAGAGAGAGAGAGAGAGAGAGAGAGAGAGAGAGAGAGAGAGAGAGAAAAAAAAAAAAAAAAAAAAGAGAAAGAGAGAGAGAAGAGAGAGAGAGAGAGAGAGAGAGAGAGAGAGAGAGAGCGAGGACGCGAGGACGCGAGGACGCGAGGACGCGAGGACGCGAGGACGCGAGGACGCGAGGACGCGAGGACGCGAGGACGCGAGGACGCGAGGACGCGAGGACGCGAGGACGCGAGGACGCGAGGACGCGAGGACGCGAGGACGCGAGGACGACGACGACGACGGGAGATAGACAGATCTCATCCTTTGATTGCTTGTACTGCAATCCGAGACATATTTTGAACTGGTGCTGTGTGTGAATGGAACGGTTACCAACCCGCATCGAGTAGGAGATGCTCAGCACGAAGTCTTTCAGATCTATACGGGTCATTTTAATGTCATTTCATGCCACTAAAGATCAGTTCAGCTGGTCATGTTTTGGTCAGGTAAATGGCCATAGAGAGCAACGAATAGCTTGGGTCTAACCAGAGACTGTGGCCAATTCCCCCCAAAATATCTTCTAATTCGACAAAAATACGAGAATAAGAATAAGCTTAAACAAACAATGTCGGGGTAAAATGTCTGTCGTTAAAGTAAATCGCAGAAGCTACATGCTTTTACTAAAAGTTGGTCAAACGAGAGTGTGGGAGGTTAATAATCACCTCGCCACCTTATATCCTCCTGCGCTACCATTAAAATATCCTTTTCGTCGTGTGCAATCATGAATAAATATGTCGTAATACCTTTCGGGCCATCCTCGGCAACTGATTCAGTCAATTTAAGACGGCTCTTTGACTCAAAGTTGTGTTCGCCTTCATAGAAGGCCGCTACAACTTTTTCTCTTCTCCAATATTGTCAGGAACTATTGACGGATGCCTCTCAATTCTCACGGTTCTCCCCGCCAGAACTGTGCCGCCCAGCGCGCGCTGGCTACTGCAGCATGGCAACCAGCAGCGGGCTGAGAAGGTGCTGCTGAGGATAGCACGAGCCAACGGGGTGCATCCGCCAGCGAAACTGGAGCTGACGATGCCTCCTGGGGAGAACAGTCACTCGACGGACACGTGCTGCACCCTGTTCCGGAGGCCCCGCTCAGCTCTCTGGACCGTCATACTGGCCTTCAACTTGTAAGCTGTGACACACATCGATGGTCCGTTTGACGTAGTGTTGTGTTGAGCAAGGTTAGCTGGGAGTTCTGTATCTAGGTTTAGAATACCTGTTGCATTCTGAAGCCAGGGGGCGAAATCGGCACGGCATCAATCCGTGCCGATACGCTGTGCACGCTCTGTCTTGCAACGCCATCTATGTGCTCCCTCGCAAAGCTGACGCTAATCTAGCGCCCTCTATGTGTTTTCTCGCAGTGCTCGCTCTGATTCGGCGTCATCTATGTGCTGGCTCACTGCACACTGGTATCACGCTACCAGTGTGCACTGTGATCACTGGTAGCCTGATCACGATCGAGGTGCAGACCGAGTGAGTCTTCCACCAGCAGAAAATTGTCATCTCCAGCCGAGCCCAGCGGCCCTGGCAGTGCTGCCTTTTGAAGGTGGACAGATTTACCACAATGCAGCCAAGAAGGACGGAATAGCGTAGGACGATCTTGGACTGTAATTAGATTAAATATTAAGATTAACACATAATTTCGTGACAACAATGCACGTCGTTTCGGTATTATACTTTCTTCAAGAGGAAAAAGCGAACAAGCTATACAATCAGAACCGTGCTTGCTGTTAGGAGTGAATTGGGCAATGTCACACGCAAGCTTACTCTAATTTCCGAGATAATGATTGCATTGGGTAGATATTGCTAGTATTAGATACATGTACCCAGCATTGGGTGCACGTTGCTATTACGGGACACATGTCACCAGCATTGGGTACATGTCGCTAGTATTGGATACAAGTCGCCAGCATTGCGTACATGTTGCTAGTATTGGATACAAGTCGCCAGCATTGCGTACATGTTGCTAGTATTGGATACATGTTGCCAGCGTTGGGTACATGTTGCTAGTATTGGATACATGTCGCTAGCATTGGGTACATGTCGCCAGCATTCGGTACATATCGCCAGCATTGGGTACATGCCGGCAGCATCGGGTACATGTTGCTAGTTTGGGTACTTGTTGCTGGTATTGGGCACATGTCGACAGCATTGGATACATGTCGCCAGCATTGGGTACATGTCGCCAGCATTGGGTACACGTCGCCAGCATTGGGTACACGTCGCCAGCATTGGGTACATGTCGCCAACTCGACGGAATGTGCCGAGAGATATTACAAGTGCCTTCCAAACTTACAGAGATGCTATGCATGCTATGCACTAGGGCCCGGTTACGATCCGCTTACGAAGCGCGTATATTTCGGGTCAGATATGTTATGACCGGGATTGCATAAACGGTCATGTTCTGGGTGTTTCTCAGCCATATCATTATCCACTCCAGGAAATTACCCTCTGCTCCTCTTGCGAAAAGACTGAATGGTGCATTTCGTGCTCTTTAATAGCAAGGAAAAACTCACGCAGAAGTACAAAAAGTACAAAAAGTACAAAGCAGTGCACCATCTGACCTGTAACGCCATCTATGCTTTGCCTAGTATATGACACATGTTGATATGTGCATCATGCACGTTAGCCCGTGTCACGCATGCATTTCCCTCGCCACACACGGTGCTACTGTTGACGCCACCTGTACGTACCACATTGTCGTACACCACCTGACATATAGCTCCATCCTTATGTATCCCATCGAAGTGCGTGCGTTTACATGCAACGCAATTCACTTGTGACGCCAATGTATTATCCACGCTGACCTGCAACGCCATCTATCCGTGCCCCAGGGCAGTACACACACTGACCTACTACGGGCTAACATCGGCCGCTGCCGGAATGGGACGTGGACGCTTCTCGTCGTTCGCCTTCTCGGCGCTGGTGGAACTGCCGCCCTTGCTGCTTGTGGCCTACCTGATGGAGAGGTGAGCAGTCTGTGAACATCATGGTCACTTCAGCCGCCCGATGGGCGCTAAATGACCAAACCTGGTCGATGCGCCCTGAAACTCAAATAACCAACCAACCAATCAACCGCCCGATGCGTCCATCACGGTGCAAAATACAACATGGGCCAATGTGATGCACAGCACATATTGGTGTTTAAATATTGGTAACGCGTCACAAATCTTGGCCCCGATTTACTGTACATTTACATGGTGCTGTGAACATATCGGTGAACTGTAGTGACCCTGACCGTTGGCATTGACACCAGTGCCGGTCGATGGTACGCCCTCTGTGGGGGAATGGCTATGGGCGGTGTCACTGTCGTGACACTGACCGTTGGTGTTAACACCAGGGCCGGTCGGCGGTACACCCTGTGTGGGGAATGGCTGTGGGCGGTGTCAGCTGTAGTGACACTGACCGTTGGTGTTGACACCAGGGCCGGTCGGCGGTACACCCTGTGTGGGGGAATGGCTGTGGCCGGTGTCAGCTGTAGTGACACTGACCGTTGGTGTTGACACCAGGGCCGGTCGGCGGTACACCCTGTGTGGGGGAATGGCTATGGGCGGTGTCAGCTGTAGTGACACTGACCGTTGGTGTTGACACCAGGGCCGGTCGGCGGTACACCCTATGTGGGGGAATGGCTATGGGCTGTGTCAGCTGTAGTGACACTGACCGTTGGTATTGAGACAAGGGCCGGTCGGCGGTACACTCTGTGTGGGGGAATGACTGTGGGCGGTGTCAGCTGTAGTTACACTGACCGTTGGTGTTGACATCATGGCCGGTCGGCGGTACACCCTGTGTGGGGGAATGGCTGTGGGCGGTGTCAGCTGTAGTTACACTGACCGTTGGTGTTGACATCAGGGTCGGTCGGCGGTACACCCTGTGTGGGGGAATGGCTATGGGCGGAGTCAGCTGCCTGCTCATCTGGTTGCTGCCCAGCTCATTCATCGACAACTACGGCGGCCGATTGGTGCTCAGCCTCATAGGTCAGTCACGAATATCTCGTCACTGGGCTTCCAGCCCCATAGGTCAGTCACGAGTCTCGTCACTGAGCTTCCAGCCTCATGGATCAGTCACGAGTATCTCGTCACTGAGCTTCCAGCCTCATAGATCATTCATGAGTATCTCGTCACTGAACTTCCAGCCTCATAGGTTAGTCACGAGTATCTCGTCACTGAGCTTCCAGCCTCATGGATCAGTCATGAGTATCTCGTCACTGACCTTCCAGCCTCATAGGTCAGTCATGAGTATCTCGTCACTGAGCTTCCAGCCTCATGGATCAGTCACGAGTATCTCGTCACTGAGCTTCCAGCCTCATAGGTCAGTCACGAATATCTCGTCACTGAGCTTCCAGCCTCATGGATCAGTCACGAGTATCTCGTCACTGAGCTTCCAGCCTCATATATCAGTCATGAGTATCTCGTCACTGAACTTCCAGCCTCATAGGTCAGTCATGAGTATCTCGTCAGAGTCGAAGGTCAGTCAGAACCCCGCCACTGCGTGACTTCCTGGCCAAAACCGTGCGTTGCGCACTGCCAATTGTTTCGCGATACTGTGATCAGAGTCGTAGGAGTGGCCCACACGGTCACCCACGGAATGACGTTACTGAGTGGCGTCGATGCACATTTTTGTGGAAAATATGAATACATTCACCAAATGATAACGTTTGAAAAGTATACCCAAAACCAAAACAAATAATCCTAGCGTAAAGCTATGCTTTCAGAATCGCTATTATGCCACGACAATCGTTTATGGCCGGGGAAAGTTTCGAAACAAAGCGTTCCGAAATCCCTTCGTGCGTCCCAGCATAAGTAGTTTTTGTCAGTCATTGGAAAGTAAGTCATTCGACCGTTCCCAAAAATTATGCACCCGATTAAAAATACCACTTCCTAAACCACGGACGCGCCGGTGAAATCCTATGCAAGTCGTTTTTGCTGCTCTTTCAAGCAGAAAACGCCAATAATGTGCGTGTACATGCTTCTGTATCTCTCACCTGAGTCAATTTCATTATGTATTTTTTACATCGGTTTGTTCAGTGATTTTGAAGCTATTATTGTGAACGTGCCAATTAGGCCGTTTTGTCCGAGGATAGTGGTGAGTCCCCTGCACGCCGGCCTCGCCACAACGGCAGGTAATGCTTTGTGTCTCAGACACCGCGCATTTTGTCTAATTGAAGGTTGTTGATTCATGTTGGATATTCATTGCACTATATAATAATTATGTAGTATGCATATGTACTATGTACGAATGATATACATGTGCAAATGCACTATGTGCCAACTATGTTCATATTCATATGCACTATGTGCGCATTATGCTGATAGTGTATATGCATTCCGTACTAATCAAATATTTAACACAAAAATATCGCACATGGCGGTGTTTCTCTCTGAGACGCATGTTATAAGCTAGTAGGAAAAGTCTCCCTGGTGTCATGCTAGTCAAGTAGTACTTTCCTCCAAAATATATCCAATTCAGGAGTATATTTCACCCGTGGGGCTTAATGAACTGTTAGTTCTGCCAAATATCGATATGTAAAGTACGAAAAATAGCGTTTCTCGTGCATGCACGATTAAGACAATTATAGTGAGGAAAAACAAGACATGTACATAAATACCAGAGTAGTATGGGCGCGAGTAGTCTAGGAGCAAGGTGTCCATCTCCCACCAGAAAGTTGTGGGTTCAAGTCCCATCTGTTGCTACTCTCCGCCAGTGCATGCATTTGGAACGGGCAGTCAGGAATTACTATTTGGAGGAAAAACAAGATATGCACTGAAATGTCAGACCAGTACGTGGCTGCAGGGGAAAATGCAGGTAATGTTTAGTTGAGAGATTGCAAAACAAGGATATGCCAATCGACAAAACGACACAGCGAAGACACACCCCAATGCGTGTGTGTCTGGCAAGATGGATGGCGACTCAGTTGACGGTGAGAACATAACAATCGGGAAGTAGAGGCCACGAATAGGTTTGCGGATTGAGACTCGATCGGGTGTTTCTAATATGTATGTGCATAAACTCCAAATATTTTTGTTTTGATCGGACCCGTATTTGACCACGTGTGAGATGTGCATTTCACATTGCTGGATCTTAGCTCGTTTCACGGGTGTTGTTTTGGATCATAACCGAATTGGGTGTCATTTTTGTTTTGGCATCTCTGATATGTTCATGAAATGTAAGTCGTATTGAGCGCTGGGTTTCTCTAGCGTAGACCGGCTAGTGATCCCCGCATAACGCGCAGTCCATCCGGTATGCAACACGTCTGTGGCAGTGTGCTTTCAGCCCCACCACCCAAGTGCTACACTTGGGTACTACTATTTCCACTGGGACAGGATGGAGACACGTGGGCGCATCTCACGAATCTGCTCTTCAGGCTTGCACCCCTCTCCACGCTATCCTGAAGTTGATGTTGCTTTTATGATCCATCCCACCACACAGCGCATCATCAATGTAGGGAACAGTGAGGATAACTTTGGAGGTGAGTTTTTGATTTGGTGACGTTCTGTGGCAGTAACGTGAATTGCATAGGATTTCTAACTGAAGCTTTTTGAAGAACGGTTTTGGGTATTCATTCTGTACGACGAAGGTAATTGCACTACGGTAATAGCACTAACAGTTCTGATACTACGATCACGAACTTTTCTCGAGGTCCCGTGGAATTAACCGGGAGTGACTGGTGTCGAAGTACCGAAAGCTGATAACAAACGGGATGGTACAGCGAACCAATGCATTCCAAGATCGTGATGAGGTGACACCAGCAGTAGATGACAGTGAAAAGCATGTCCCTGGCGAGGGGCCGACGGCCGTTGGCACACTGCCTCATCAATGGGCTTCTGCGATTTGGTAGCGATTACTTTAGGGCAAGCTGGTGTGATTGCGACGGGAAGCAGGGTGGGTCCAACACTAGCCATCGTTGTCATGCACTCCCTTGAATCCATATTCCTCGGCGCCGTGCGACTTCAGCTCGCCATTTACCTGTTGTTTATCGATGATGATTTCGGGGTGTTGGCTCGTGGAAACGATTAGCGTGCTGCAATAATTCAGCTTCCTCAATTACATCCATCTGTCGATTGCTACTCCAGAAACGGAATCCCTGTCATTCCTGCACACTAAGCCGACCATGGCTGAATCAGAATCTTAAACGACCGAACTTTAGGTAAGCTCGATAGCAGCCCCGGCTATCATTCATTTTCCGTTTTCCATCCCAAGGCCAATCAAGAAAAACGCCACGTAAATTCAGATGCTACGTGCTATCAGGTTGTCGAGCAGCTGAAGCCGTACAGCGAGACCATTCCCTGCGTCGAACGCTCACTGGAAGCCGATATAGCTGGCTGTTTCTGTTGATAAGGCTCGCGCCCACACATTGCACGCCTACCTGGCGAACGCGCTGACCACTATGCACCATCTCAGCAGCTCTACCCTGTTCGGCGACCTCTCTTAACCCTTGCAACTTCACCAACGTACTGGAGCTCGAACAGTCAACGTTTTGACGAAGGTTTCGTACCGTGCACTGTCGTTTGGCACACCTACCTGCTGTTCTCAATCTCAATCTCAATCTCAATATTTTCATTGTATTCGCCATTGCATAGCCTCTCAATCGGACCCCGTTTGATGCCAGTGTCCAAGCGCGCGGTGAATAAACGCGCAACAGCTTTCTTATGCACTTAATGATTGAGTAGTTCCATCATAATTCAGTCGCTCGAGACAAGCAGTTGCTGGCTGGCAGCACCAAATCTGTCCGATGTCTGCAGGCCGCATACCGTCGAGCAGATGTCAACCAGAGTTATTCTGTTTGCAGGGAAGATGTGCATAACGACTACGTTCATCGTTACGACTGTATTTGCGATAGAAATATTTCCAACGTCTGTGCGAAACACCGGCGTGGGAATCACCAACATTTGCGCAAGAATTGCAGGCGTCGCGTATCCATTTGCAGCTCTTCTGGTGAGTGTGTACTGCTTTCAACATGACATTCTCCGTTTCATTTGAATGTATCGGTATGATGCTACTCTAGGTGCCATTGCTTGGCTTGTTGTGCCTTAGTTGAACATAGTGTGTTCTGTCTGTCGGGCGGTGCGTCTAATTCAACTCCAGGTCACCGGCAGGCCGTAACTTGCTCGTCACACCGCGTCACGTCTGTCTCAGCCGTTGCACCGCGTCACATCTGTCTCAGCCCCCACACCACGTCACGTCTGTCTTAGCCGTCACACCGCGTGACATCTGTCTCAGCCCCCACACCACGTCTCGTCTGTCTCAGCCCCCACACCACGTCACGTCTGTCTCAGCCGTCATAACGCGTCACGTCTGTCTCAGTCGTCACACAGCGTCACGTCTGCCTCAGCCCTCCACACCGCGTCACGTCTGTCTCATCCCCAACACCGCGTCACGTCTGTTTCAGCTCCCACACCATATCACGTCTGTCTCATCCCCCAAACCGCGTCACGTCTGTCTCAGCTGCCACACCGCGTCACGTCTGTCTCAGCCGCCACACTGCGTCACGTCTCTCTCAGCCGTCACACCACGTCACGTCTGTCTCAGCCCCCACACCACGTCACGTCTGTCTCAGCTCCCACACCATATCACGTCTGTCTCAGCCCCCAAACCGCGTCACGTCTGTCTCAGCCCCCACACCGCGTCACGTCTGTCTCAGCCCCCACACCGCGTCACGTCTGTCTCAGCCGTCACACCGCGTCACGTCTGTCTCAGCCGTCACACCGCGTCACGTCTGTCTCAGCCCCCACACCACGTCACGTCTGTCTCAGCCCCCACACCACGTCACGTCTGTCTCAGCCCCCACACCACGTCACGTCTGTCTCAGCTCACACACCGCGTCACCTCCGTCTCAGCCGTCACACCGCGTCACATCTGTCTCAGCCCCACACCGCGTCACCCCCGTCTCAGCCGTCACACCGCGTCACGCCTGTCCGAGCCCCACACCGTGAGTCCCCGCTCGCTGGTGACACGGGGCTGTCGCCTCACTATTGAGGCTTTCCGGTATAGTTGGAGCGCCGCGACTCGGCCGTTTGCACGATCCTCAGGCGCACTGCACTGATTCTGTGCTTACCGCCACCCGCCGGTGTGTGTCTGCGTTCGTCGTTTTTACCACGATGATATTCGTCGTTTTTACCACGATGATATTCGTCGTTTTTACCACGATGATATTCGACGTTTTACCACTCGCGTGGCCGGAAAGCCTATTGATGTGAACAACACATGCGGCGTTGAAAATGACAATGACGATGACATTGCTCTGCGCAGGATGCCGCCAGCAAAGACAGCCAGTTCCTGCTATTCGGAGCTCTGGTCATGACGTCGGCTCTGCTCGACCTGGCTCTGCCGGAGACTCAGGGCAAGACTCTGGCCAACTCCGTCGAGGAGATGGTGGCGCTGGGAGTGGCCGAGTACAGGCCGCTCCACCTGGACAGCGGTGACGAGGACAGCGACAGCGAGCAGGAGGACAGTGTGGTGCTGTACTCGAGTCGGCAAACAAAACGGTGATGCAGCACTCGAGCCGACAAGCAAAACTGTGATGCAGTACTCGAGCCGACAAACGAAACTGTGATGCAGTACTCGAGCCGACAAGCAAAGCGGTGATGTACCACTCGAGCCGATAGACAAAACTGTGATGCATGTGATTCGGGCTCGGACAGGCCTCGGCGATGTGACTGCTGGTTGTGACTTTTCCGTGACGCAGGTTTCTGTGATGTCATTGGTGGGCATTCTGCTGGTGCTAGATGCATGCTGGCATCCTGGCATGGGAGATGTGTGTGTGGATGTGTGGAGTGGGAGGGGGGGTGCCTGTCTGCGCATTGTGGGCTCAACATGTCAATGTGTGTGTGTGTGTGTGGATGTGTGGAGTGGGAGGGGGGGGGTGCCTGTGTGCGCATTGTGGGCTCAACATGTCAGTGTGGGCTGTGTTGTATGGGTCAACGTCGACTGTGGTGGTGTTGAACACATGGCATTTTAGTGGTAATCAGATCAGATTTTAGTTGCAATCTGTGATGTGTTGTTTTTACAGCAAATGACAAAGTTTTTGTGATCACCGCACTGGAATCGATTTCTAATGGCCTAACGGATAAAAAAACTTTCCATCATCTTCATACTTCTTATCCTAAGAGAAGGGTGCATCGAGGGCACTGGACGAGTAAGGGCAAGATGCGATAGTACTGCGACAAAACCCTAACTCTGCACTAATATTAAAACTGCTCCGGAGAATGTATTGTGATGGACTACGGTAAACGTCAAAATATGAACAGCAAGTGTAGTTCTCAACTAGCAAAAAAAAGAACCGGAACTGAGACAATGTAGCAACAAGGTCAGTTTCGAAATGTGACTGTATGATCCAGCGCTCATATGAGTTTCCTTTTGTTACGCCCAGGAGAGTGCATTCGCCCATGATTATCAGGTACTCCATATACGCATCAATTCACACGCACACAGCAAGTGGACCAAAATTACCCATCTAGTTTTATGTATAAGAATCGTCATCTGCGGGGCCTAGCATTGTGCCCAGACGTCCCTGATCTGTCCTATAACCGTACCTCTAACCGCAACACCTTCTCCACGCCTGTTTGACACCTGCTCTACACCGTCTTCACATCTGCACTAAACCGTGTCCACACCTACTGTGCACCGCCTCCAAACATGCTCTACACCGTCCCCACACCTGTTCTACACCGTCTCCACACATGCTCTACACCTGCTATGCACCGTCTCCACACATGCGCTACACCTTCCCTACACCTGCTCAACATCGTCACCACACCTGCTCTACACCGTCCCCACACCTGCTCTAAGCCGTCACCACACCTGCTCTACACCATCATCGCACCTGCTCTACACCTGCTATGCACCTTCTCCACACCTGCCCAACACCGTCACCACACCTGCTCTACACCATCACGACACCTGCTGAGCACCTTCTCAACACCTGCTCTACACCGTCACAACACCTGCTCTACACCACCACCACACCTGCTCTACACCTTCTCCACACCTGCTATGCACCGTCACCACACCTGCTCTACACCGTCTCCACACCTGCACTACACCACCACCACACCTGCTCCACACCGTCTCCATACCTGCTCTACACCTTCTCCACACCTGCTCTACAACTTCTCCATACCTGCTCTACACCTTCTCCACACCTGCTCTACACTGTTTCCATACCTGCTCCACACCGTTTCCACACCTGGTCCACACCTTCTCCAAGCCTGCTATGCATCTTGTCCACACCTGCTGAACAATACTCTCCCTCGGTGTTACCGCCGGTTGTGTTCCGGAGTGTTGACACACGGCCAATGACCTGACAACCACCAGCCAGCCACACATGTGCCGGTGGCGTGGAAATAGGGAGCGGCTGTTGAAACCATTACCTTTCAAATCGTCGCTGTAGACAGTCACCCAACCGAAGCCGCCCCAGTCGGGAGACACTGGCCAGACCTCTGCAGGCGGTGTCGACACAATCGGAGACAGTGTGCAGACGATGACGTCTTGCGGACGTACCGCCCGACATGCTGACAGCTCTCGTGATGATAGGGACGCTATCAGGTCGATGATGTGAGCTCAGCACTGGACTGTGATCTGCAATAGGAAAGGCAGCTGGCGGCTAGCGTAGCGTGGAGATGGAGTCCCCGTTGCGAAAGGCAATTGCGGAAAACAAACGAGTGGATGACCATTTCAACAAAGATCATATGAACAATGACTTGAAGAAAGGAGCGTATTGTGTGACGTTCCAAGTGGACGAAGTGAAAACCAGAAAACCTTTCACATCGGTGTTGTGCACGGGGCGGACCCATGAATTTGCATCGGAACACTCAACATTGGAATGTGGTCTGCAATAGTATATATAATGCATATACCTGCATATATATATGTATAAATATATCTATGTGTATGTATATTTATATATTTATATATTTATATGCATATATATATATATATATATGTATATATATATATAAATATATATATATATATATATATATATATATATATATATATATATATATATATCTATATGTATGTATATTTATATATTTACGTACATCGTTCAGAAATGCCCGTATTTCCTGGTCAATCATTGTGGATATATTAAAAGCTAACTTGATCTTCAAGATCCAGGAACGACTCAATGTTAGAAAAAATTGTAAATATATATTGTGACGTTTCGGCCATAGGCCATTGTCAAACAATCCATTGTCAAAGTTCCAAAACTTGTTTGACAATGGCCTATGGCCGAAACATCACCATATATATTTACAATTTGTTTTCCTAACATTGAGTCGTTCCTGGATCTTGAAGATCAAGTTAGCTTTTAATATATCCACAATTTTTATATTTATATAGAAATACATAGTTATATATTGATATGTGTATATATATATATATATATATATATATATTGGAGGACCTTTCTTCAATTTTTGTTTCGAATACAGGTATCCCAGATGAAAATTGATGCGCTTCGGTGCGCTGAGTACGAATATATCTGTTTGGACCAAACAATCAAAGAATTCGAGCCCGCACAACGACCTGAAGGTTTCCTGTATTCGACATTGTTCGTACCTTCACCAATTTTGCTCTTAGATGGTTCATATTCTAGGTATAAAACCATCTGAAATGTGTGAATGGCATATTCCCTTCTCAGTTCCAAAACTTTGGCGTCCCCAGTGAGAGTAGTTTTTGCATGGCAAAACAATGTTTGGATAGGTTTCCGTAGTTCGAATTATCGTCACTGGCGGCGCTACTGTCGTGCACCGCGCGTCTGGCACGTCCGTAAAGTTGGCACACGTATTCATATTCGTATTCAGCACACACAACCGATTGCACCCAAATTATCGTCCATGGTCAAACCGACCTCGCTGTTTACGAATCTGAACTTCGTTTTGCGTTAACTGCAACCGTTTGACCTCGACATCATAAAATGTCAAGGTCAACCAGCGGGACAGCTCTAACTTACAAATGAAGGCGAGAACATACATGCAGTCGCTATTTTCAGATAGCCCATTACAACGCGCAACTTTTAATCATAACTTTACTTCGATCCGGGTCAAATGTCAAGGTCAAAAATCACTTAGAATGACGGGGACAGCTATAGCTCATGCACGATGACATGCACACTACCAAATTGTTCCTAGCAGAAGAGGTGATCACCGTGCACAACTTTCAGTTGCATACTTCTTTCGGTCACGGTCAATTACAAAGGTCAGAATGCATTAAAATCTACGGGAACGGTTAAGCCTCCTGACATATGCGACCGATGCGCACAAAAAGGGCATTGACGGACAGCACCTGGCGGTGTGCATCATTTCGTCGCACATTGCGGCAGGTCAAGGTCAATCGTAAAGGTCAAAAATGTCATAGAATGATGGGGACAGTCATAGCTCCCCAGCTAAGAAATATCTATCCTTGTAATCGTCATTGTCATGGAGCTGACCACTGTGCACAACTTTTAGTCATATTTTTTAGACCGCTCAAGGTCAAGTTGAAGGTCATAGTTCACTTGAAATAACAGGGACAGCTCTAGCTCATGAGCGAGAATATGCACACTACCAAATTGTTACTTGCAGAATAGGTTATCACAGTGCACAACTTTCAGTTGCATACTTCATTAGGTCAAGGTCAAGTACAAAGGTCAGAATGCACTAAAACCTACGGGAACGGTTGTGCCTCCTGAAATATGGGACCGATGCGCACAAAGAGTGTATTGACGGACAGCACCTGGCGGTGCGCATCATTTCATCGCAAATTGCGGCAGGTCAAGGTCAATCATCAAGGTCAAAATGTCCTAGAATGATGGGGACAGTCATAGATCTCCAGCTAAGGCACATCAATCCTTGTGATCGCCATTCTCAGGAGGTTCACGATCGTGCGCAGCTTTTAGTCGTATTTTTAGACCGCTCCAGGTCAAGGTTAAGGTCACAGTGCACTTCAAATGACCGGGACAGCTCTAGCTCATAAGCGATAGTATGCACACTACCAAATTGTTACTTGCAGAATAGGTTATCACCGTGCACAACTTTCAGTTGCATACTTCATTAGGTCAAGGTCAAGTACAAAGGTCAGAATGCACCAAAACCTACGGGAACGGTTGTGCCTCCTGACATATGGGACCGATGCGCACAAAAAGGGTATCGACGGACAGCACCTGGCGGTGCGCATCATTTCATCGCACATTGCGGCAGGTCAAGGTCAATCATGAAGGTCAAAATGTAATAAAGTGATGGGGACAGTCATAGCTCCCCAGCTAAGGCACATCAATCCTTGTAATCGTCATTCTCAGGAGGCTGACCATCGTGCGCAGCTTTTAGTCGTATTTTTAGACCGCTCCAGGTCAAGGCTAAGGTCACAGTGCACTTGAAATGACCGGGACAGCTCTAGCTCATGAGCGATAGCATGCACACTACCAGATTGTTACTTGCAGAATAGGTGATCACCGTACACAACTTTCAGTTGCATACTTCATTAGGTCAAGGTCAATTACAAAGGTCAGAATGCATTAAAACCTACGGGAACGGTTGCGCCTCCCGACATATGGGATCGACGCACACAAAATGGGTATTGACCGACAGCACCTGCCGGTGTGCATCTTTTCATCGTACATTGCGGCAGGTCAAGGTCAATCATCAAGGTCAAAGATGTTCTAGAATGATGGGGACAGTCATAGAACTCCAGCTAAGGCACATCAATCCATATAATTGTCATTGTCAGGAAGATGACCACTGTGCGCAACTTTTAGTCATACTTTTAGACCAATCGAGGTCAAGGTGAAGGTCACAGTGCACTTGCAATGACCGGGACAGCCCAAGCTCATGAGCGATTGCATGCACACTACCAAATTGTTCCCTGCAGCATAGGTGATCACCGTGCACAACTTTCAGTTGTATAGTTCATTAGGTCAAGGTCAATTACAAAGGTCAGAATGCATTAAAATCTTCGGGAACGGCTGTGCCTTCTGACATATGGGACCGATGAGCACAAAAGGGGTATTGACGCACAGCACCTGGCATTGCGCATCTTTTCGTCGCAAATTGCAGCAGGTCAAGGTCAATCATGAAGGTCAAAATTAGCCTAGAATGATGGGGACAGTCATAGATCTCCAACTAAGGTACATCAATCCATATAATTGTCATTGTCAGGAAGCTGACCACTGTGCGCAACCCTTAGTCATATTTTTAGACCAATCGAGGTCAAGGTGAAGGTCATAGTGCACTTGAAATGAACGGGACAGATCTAGCTCATTAGCGATAGTATGCACAGTACCAAATTGCTACTAGCAGAAGAGGTGATCACCGTACACAACTTTCAGTTGCATTCTTCATTAGGTCAAGGTCAATTACAAAGGTCAGATGCATTAAAAGTTACGGGATCGGTTGCGCCTCCTGACATATGGGACCGATGCACACACAAATGGTATTTACGGACAGCACCTGGCATTGTGCATCTTTTCGTCGCACGTTGCAGCAGGTCAAGGTCAATCATGAAGGTCAAAATTGTCCTAGAATGATGGGGACAGTCATAGCTCCCTAACTAAGGCACATCAATCCTTTTAATCGTCTTTGTCATGGAGCTGACCACTGTGCACAACTTTCAGTCATATTTGTACAACGCTCAAGGTCAAGTTGAAGGTCAGAGTGCACTTGAAATGACCGGGACAGCTCTAGCTCATGAGCGATAGCATGCACACTACCAAATGGTTACTTGCAGAATAGGTGATCACCGTGCACAACTTTCAGTTGCATACTTTATTAGGTCAAGGTCAATTACAAAGGTCAGAATGCATTAAAACCTACGGGAACGGTTGTGCCTCCTGACATAAGGGACCGATGCGCACAAAAATGGTATTGACGGACAGCACCTGGCGGTGTGCATCGTTTCGTCGCACATTGTGGCAGGTCAAGGTCAATGATGAAGGTAAAAAATATCCTAAAATTATGGGGACAGTCATAGCTCCCAGCTAAGGCACATCAATCCTTGCAATCGTCATTGTCATGGAGCTGACCACTGTGCCCAACTTTCAGTCATATTTTTACACTGCTCAAGGTCAAGTTGAAGGTCAGAGTGCACTTGAAATGACCGGGACAGCTCTAGCTCATGAGCGATAGCATGCACACTACATAATTGTTACTTGCAGAATAGGTGATCACCGTGCACAACTTTCAGTTGCATACTTCATTTGGTAAAGGTCAATTACAAAGGTCAGAATGCATTAAAACCTATGGGAACGGTCGTGCCTCCTGACATATGGGAGCGATGCGCACAAAAATGGTATTGACGGACAGCACCTGGCGGTGCGCATCTTTTCTTCGCACATTGTGGCAGGTCAAGGTCAATCATGAAGGTTAAAAAATATCCTAGAATGATGGGGACAGTCATAGCTCCCCAGCTAAGGCACATCAATCCTTGTAATTGTCATCGTCATGGAGCTGACTACTGTGCCCAACTTTCAGTCATATTTTTAGACCGCTTAAGGTCTAGTTGAAGGTCAGAGTGCACTTGAAATGACCGGGACAGCTCTAGCTCATGAGGGATAGCATGCACACTACCAGATTGTTACTTGCAGAATAGGTGATTACCGTACACAACTTTCAGTTGCATACTTCATTAGGTCAAGGTCAATTACAATGGTCAGAATGCATTAAAACCTACGGGAACGGTTGCGCCTCCCGACGTATGGGATCGACGCACACAAAATGGGTATTGACCGACAGCACCTGCCGGTGTGCATCTTTTCATCCTACATTGCGGCAGGTCAAGGTCAATCATCAAGGTCAAAAATGTTCTAGAATGATGGGGACAGTCATAGATCTCCAGCTAAGGCACATCAATCCATATAATTGTCCTTGTCAGAGAGCTGACCACTGTGCGCAACGTTTAGTCATATTTTTAGACCAATCGAGGTCAAGGTGAAGGTCACAGTGCACTTGAAATGACCGGGACAGCCCTAGCTCATGAGCGACTGCATGCACACTACCAAATTGTTACTTGCAGAATAGGTGATCACCGTGCACAACTTTCAGTTGCATACTTCATTAGGTCAAGGTCAATTACAAAGGTCAGAATGCATTAAAACCTACGGGAACGATTGCGCCTCCCGACATATGGGATCGACGCACACAAAATGGGTATTGACCAACAGCACTTGCCGGTGTGCATCTTTTCATCGTACATTGCGGCAGGTCAAGGTCAATCATGAAGGTAAAAAATGTTATAGAATGATGGGGACAGTCATAGCTCCCCAGCTAAGGCACATCAATCCTTGTAAGCGTGATTATCAGGGAGCTGACCGCTGTGCGCAACTTTTAGTCATATTTTTAGACCAATCGAGGTCAAGGTGAAGGTCATAGTGCACTTGAAATGAACGGGACAGATCTAGCTCATGAGCGATAGTATGCACAATACCAAATTGCTACTAGCAGAAGAGATGATCACCGTTCACAACTTTCAGTTGCATTCTTCATTAGATCAAGGTCAATTACAAAGGTCAGAATGCATTAAAAGTTACGGGATCGGTTGCGCCTCCTGACATATGGGACCGAGGCACACAAAAAGGTTAATGACGGACAGCACCTGGCATTGTGCATCTTTTCGTCGCACGTTGCAGCAGGTCAATGTCAATCATGAAGGTCAAAATTGTCCTAGAATGATGGGGACATTCATAGCTCCCTAGCTAGGGCACATCAATCCTTGTAATCGTCATTGTCATGGAGCTGACCATTGTGCACAACTTTCAGTCATATTTGTACAACGCTCAAGGTCAAGTTGAAAGTCATCGTGCACTTGAAATTACCGGGACAGCTCTAGCTCATGAGCGATAGTATGCACACTACCAAATTGTTACTTGCAGAATAGGTGATCACCGTGCACAACTTTCAGTTGCATACTTCATTAGGTCAAGGTCAATTACAAAGGTCAGAATGCATTAAAATATACGGGAACGGCTGTGCCTTCTGACATATGCGACCGATGCGCACACAAGGGGTATTGACGGACAGCTCCTGGCGGTGCGCATCTTTTCATTGCACATTGCGGCAGGTCAAGGTCAATCATGAAGGTAAAAATGTCCTAGAATGATGGGGACAGTCATAGCTCCCCAGCTAAGGCACATCCGTCCTTCTAATCGTCATTCTCAGGAGGCTGACCATCGTGTACAGCTTTTAGTCATATTTTTAGACCGCTCCAGGTCAAGGTTAAGGTCACAGTGCACTTCAAATGACCGGGACAGCTCTAGCTCATAAGCGATAGTATGCACACTACCAAATTGTTACTTGCAGAATGGGTGATCACCGTGCACAAGTTCCAGTTGCATACTTAATTAGGTCAAGGTCAATTACAAAGGTCAGAATGCATTAAAACCTACGGGAACGGTTGTGCCTCCTGACATAAGGGACCGATGCGCACCAAAATGGTATTGACGGACAGCACCTGGCGGTGTGCATCTTTTCATCGCACATTGTGGCAGGTCAAGGTCAATGGTGAAGGTAAAAAATATCCTAAAATGATGGGGACAGTCATAGCTCCCCAGCTAAGGCATATCAATCCTTGCAATCGTCATTCTCAGGGAGCTGACCACTGTGCCCAACTTTCAGTCATACTTTTACAATGTTCAAGGTCAAGTTGAAGGTTAAAGTTAATCACAGCAGGACAAGGTTACGACAGTCTTTCTTCACCAGCAGGGTAGTATAACACTGGAACCAGCTGCCAGGAACCATTGTCAGTAGCAACACACTGAACATCTTTAAAAACGGCATAGACAATCATTATAAGAATAGGGGGTTTGTTTTTCTGTATTCCAGGGAGGGTTGATCGACAGGGAGGAGTTGGGAGTTGGGAGGAGTTTGTAATTGTTGAGTGTGTTATGCAATAACAAGCGAGTCTCTTATTAAGTCTAAGCGCTTTATAACTTTATATAGGGTGTACCTAGCAGTGGATTCAGCACCTTCCTTCGGGATGTGATGCTGATGAGATTGTCTATGGTAGCACAATGGGTATGATGGGAGGAGTTTGTAATTGCTGAGTGTATTATGCAATAGCAAGTGAGTCTCTTATTAAGTCTGAGCGCTTTATGAATTTGTGTGGGATGTGTCTAGCAGTGGATTCGGCACCTTCCTTCGGGATGTGATGCTGATGAGATTGTCTATGGTGGCACGATGGGTATGATGGGAGGAGCTTGTGATTGTTGAGGGTGTTATGCGGTAGCAAGTGAGTGGTGCTAGATAGGCTGGGATATATAGCTTCCTAGGAACTTGGGATAGGGGATTGATTGGGATGGGAGTATGTACATTTCTAGTACCTTTTCTAGATAGGCTTAACCCAGATGGGCCCCTGTGGCTCTTATTAAGCCTTAATACTTTATGACTTTTATGACTTCATTAGGTCAAAGTCAAGTAGAAAGGTCAGAATGCATTAAAATATACGGGAACGGCTGTGCCTTCTGAGATATGGGACCCGAGCGCAGAAAAGGGGTATTGACGGACAGCACCTGGCATTGTGCATCTTTTCGTCGCACGTTGCAGCGGGTCAAGATCATGGTGCTGTCGTGGGGAAGCATATTATACGTGCCGGCTGGTATGTTGGTGCTGCAATTTTGACGCCACGATTTCTGTATGAAAGACAGATTGATGACACGTTTGCTGTTAGGAATAGGAACAGGGTTAGATTTAATAAAACACGGTGTGTTGCCTTTCCTTGATTTACTAGATGCTTTGATCAATGTATTATGAGAAGATGAGCATAATTGTTACCCAAGGATTTTCCCAGTGAAATAAATTGGAAAATAAATATAAATCTTCCATTCATTTCATTCATTTATTGGAAAACAAAACTCGAGCTACGGCATCGAAAAGCATATATTCTGTTCGCACACATTACAAACATCACAATCCGAAGAACGATGTCGTTTCTTGTATCACTGTGCCTTTCCTTCCTGGACACGGTGATGAAACAGTTTCCTATAAATATCACAACAAATATACCGAGCACATACAACGTAAAAACTGCGCCATGTACGATCCTGGCAACGAGATGTGACAGCTGTCAAGCCTACAGGATCGCGGCTTGTCCGTGCGACCTAAAAGCGGTCCGATCAGCATGTTCATGCACTAATTGATCTGTGTCGACGGGATTACACTGAAGTTGAGAGGTACGAATACACTGTTCTGGATTATCCAGACGCTCTTGTTCTAGAGTAAACAGGCATGATTTTGATCAGGCGCCCATGCGGCAAGTGAGCATGGGGAGCAGGCACCCCTCTGGACTAGATAGGCGCCCTTCTGGAGTATGCATACAGAAGATATCCGTTTGAACTAAGCAGGCGTCCCTCTAGGTAAAGAAGGCTGTATTGTGAACCTAAGCGTTTCCATGTTTCATTCGTGTGCTTCAGCCCTTTCTTCGTGAAGCAGATTGCGTCGGCTCGGTTCCGGTAACTGGAACCGGTAGCATACCTGATAAAGTGCTGATATATAGTTGACCTGAGGTCAAATGCCGCATCGATTATTATCACATCATTACATCATTAGTCATGTCCAAAACATCATTGATGTCTATTTTGGAGCATGTAAACACAAGTACAGCGTTCCATAATAATGTCAAGTCAAGCCACGCAAGACAAGCAAAAAGTCCGGCATATAGTCCAAAGATCGGTGAAAAGTCAGTCGGTCCTGACCGGGTTTTCTGACCGGGCTTTCGGTCCTTACATTTGCTGTCGTACCACAGCGGGTTGGTATACACGTCTCAACAAAGGTCCCGCCGTACCACAGCGTACGGTACGCTGTGGTACGGCGTTGGTACACATGTCTCAGCAAATGTCCCGCCGTACCACAGCGGGTTGGTACACACGTCTCAGCGAAGGTCCTGTTCGTTCTACAGCGGGTTGGTGCACACGTCTTAATAAAGGTCCCGGCGCACCACAGCGGGCTGGTACAAATGTGTCAACGAAAGTCGCGATCGTACCACAGCGGGTTGGTACACACGTCTCAATAAAGGTCCCACCATATGGTAGTTGACCTATGTAGGGATCAGCACAATTCGTCGCAAACATCACGCTCAGTTCCGATATATCACAGGGCAACACTAGACAGCGAGAACGCGGTGGCAGCGGCACCGTCTGTTGAGCACGCCTGTTGGTTGACAACGGGCGGCTACCTGCCTCCGCTGCCGCTGTGGCACGCAGGGTCTGGCACTAGTTCACCGCTCCAGTACATTGATATTCACTGAAGTCATTTTGGGACTGGAATAGAAAGGGGGAATTAAATGTTGGCATGAACTGTACAGTTTTACAAGTGATTAACAAACTACTTTTTATGTGTTCGTCTAACGCTTTAGGTGTAATGCAATGTAGCATACAATTGCTGTGCAAACAGTGCTACATGGAAGCCTAATTGCAAATGAAGGGCACAGTTAGGGGTAAAAGAACATTTTCATCGGGGCAAAGCAGACATGGTGAACACTTCCCTCGATTGTTTTCACTATGCAAATGCGTCTCCGTGTATGTGTCAGTGCATACCGTTATTTCACGCCACGCAGATGATGCTTTGCTTACTATTTTGCAATGTTCCAAAAGAGCTTGTTGTGACACACCCGAGCACGACACAAATGGCAAGTTGTGGACGTGCTGCAGCGATCCTTCCTATTCCAGGACGAACTCATTTGGATTTCTGATATTGGTCCCAGGCAGACTAGCAATAAATGCAATATAAATATTTGTATTTAGGAACCCAAATACATTTCATATTCATGTCATAAATTCTTCCCAGCGTCAAATACTTATTGACTATGTTCTTAGACAATGACCAGAACAGATAGTCCTTCAGCATGTCTCATAAATCATCAATATTCATAAATAAAGTCTGTCTAAATACCTGCCTGGACTTCCAACTAACCTTCATTGTTATAAACTTACGTCATACGCAAGTAGGATTGTGAGGGCATCACGAGTTCCCGTATGATTGGCAGCTTTGGTAGGTTACGTCGTGGGCTTTTGTTGCACTTTCTGGCTGGCACGAATACGCTACTCTGTGAAATATTGTTCTTCGAAGCAGCCTGTGAAATGTCAGCATTCAGTCAAAGCGATTAGAAACAAGCATACAAATGTAACTACAGCTTGGAATCGAACAATACCGTTCGACATGTCATTCGATCCAATTTTGTCCCTATGCAATTCAACACATATTGGAAAGTATGAAACGTTTCAAGTGAAAACTTAGTGTTAATACCTACAGCGAAGCGTGCAATATAATAATGCTATATTCATATTCAAAATGGTGCACGAATAACAATATTACATTATGTTTGTACCACAATTGAAGAACTTCTCCATAACTGATTCACTGGTCCTCTTCCACATCTCATAATATTGGTGATTAAGATTAAATGTCAGCAGAACTGTAGGTACTTATCATATTCTTCTCCGCAGGCGATATGGAGAATGCAGCATTGGAAGCATTATTGAGATTATATTTGCAAGTCCAGTGGAGGCTCATTCGAACGCATCGGCCTGATTTTAGTACGCGTTTTAAATCAGGAAGCATAGCATGGCCCAATGACATCCTTTGGATCGACTCGTGTCTAATTTCCTCTGTATCTTTATGGTTAAGTGATATCTAATTAGTTGAGCTGTTTAACTATTGATAGTCATTCAGTCTGCAACCGTCATTTGGTGTGCTCAAGCACACCCAAATGTTGTGCAAGAACCCCGCACACATCATAAAATAAAGACATTTGTTAGCTAACTTACTTGAGCCAATCGCTTCTTCATTTCTTTCCGGTAGGAACGTACGAATTCAAGCTGCTGAGCCGCGTCGGCTGGGACAATGTTTCGCAGGTTCGTGCACACTGCATCAGCAGCAACACAGACCAGCACGCCTCATGAAGACGAGTCTGTTTGCTTGTCTTGTTTTGGTACAACAAGCTTCCAGCCGGACCAAGTTCCTGGTCCACGGCATAGAGTCACCAGCACCATCACATCTTCTAGCGCTGCAGCAGGTGGTTTAGATGGTGCCAGGGAGTCGATGTATATAATTATTTTCGTGCAATGGGCGACCACGAACAACGCCCAGTGTCTGGAGCCGTTGTATGAGACGGTGTTGTAAGGAACTAGCCAAACATTCGCACATAACAAGTACTTGTACTGGTGTTGCAATATGTTTGTTAGTTCTCGAGCTGTCGATATCGTTGTCATCTGTGGCAATGCGAACACGCTGAATGACACAACCTTTGGGTCAGACACATGAGCAGCGAGCAGCAGGCTGGAGTCAATGATGCAATCATCTAGCCACATTCCTTCTTCGAGTGTTTTCCAGCTTTGCTCGTTGATGACAATGTTCCCTATTGCTAGTGGCTGGGTGTATTGTGGGACCTCTCTTGCGTCTTGAGCGAATGTGGCATCAGCTCCTGATTTTCTTTGGGGTACTGGCTTATGTTCAGCTGCTGTTGTTCTTGACGGCGGCGCATCACAAGGGAATTTTGGCATCTTTTGCATATGGTAAGAGTGACGCTGTCTTTTCCTTTTCGGCATCCACTTCTCCTCATCAATAGCAGGCGACGATTTTCGCTTCCTACTCGGCTTCTGCTGGCGCCCCTCCAGGAGATCCTCTTTCACTCTTGCAGATAATTCACGCATGATAATGCGCACGAAGTCTGCTGGCGTGTACTTTGTGCGTGACTGCAGGATGTTCTTCTTCAACGTTTTGAAAAAACTCTCTACTGCAGCATTAGAGGCCAGGGTGCCATCATCCGACATGATCTTTGTCCAAAATGGCAACATCGGCATGTATGTCGTTTGAAGGACGCGAATCAATTCAGGTGCGTGAAATTTGTTGGTGATATTGGCATCCATGTCAAGTTCACTTCTGACGGACGCTTCTACATCCAAGCAGAATATTCCAAACGGCGTGCTGTCTCGGAGCGTGGTATTTGGTTGCAACACTGGGGCATCGTCCACTTGTATTTCATCGTCTGTAAAGACAGGCAGTTTGTACTCGATGGCTTCCACTGGCTTGCGAGACAGTGCTAGACGACAGATGTCTGCGAACCTCCGGCTGGCTGCGTCAACATCACAGGCTTCCATCAGATTAGATAGCAGCCACATATAGGCTCTCCTGATCATTTTGTCTCGAACATGCTCCTTCAGAAGTGAGGAGAAGTTCTTGGCCACGTGAGCAGTGCACAGAGAGAACCGGGTGCACTTGACAGTGTGGCGCGTATGTGGGGTCTGTCCTGTCCTGTTTTTATGAGTGGGACTCTGTGTAGCTTTTTGAAGGCTTCAGTCAGACGGTGTAGGAAATAGGTAATCGTGGCTGTCGTATGAGCATTTGAGGTCATCACAGCTAGTGGGTACCCCTTTGGTGCACCTTCTGCTATTACAGCATAGCAGTACACGGTTCGGTCTCCTATATTCTTTACCACTGATCCCGTGGCGTCAATGTGAATTGGCGTAGGAACCTTTTTATACTTTTTTAGCAAATGTTCTTTATATATGTGAACAAAGAATGGCTCTCGACATACAGCATGAATGTCGCCAATGATCACCTCTGATGTCACATCGCAGCTTCTAGAAGCCTCCATAGTGATGGTGAGATCTTGCATGATGTTGTCACTGAACCGTTCCGCCTTGCGTTTTTCTGTTGCGGCAGTTCGTAGAACTGATGCGTTCGGTACTCTGGTGAAATTTCCTTCTGCAAGCTCTTCCTCAACCGCACTGTTCAGGAAGTCACGTCGCACATTGTAGGCACCCAAATTGATTGTAGCCTTTGCAGTTGTTGCGCGCTCGTGTCCTGTGAGAGGACGTCGTACTCCGGGGCCGTCGTGAACTGGCTTTCCGTGGCGAATTACCAGCAGGGTAAGGTCTTTTTTCGGGTCGATAGGCAGCTCCATGATCTTTAGTTGAAGACGAGCTTTACAGCTATCATGTTTGCATCGTGCATACGCTCTCATATAGCAGAATGACTTCCGCATGTACTTCTTGGGATTTCGCACAGAAGAATGGCTAAAGATCCAGGTACAAGAAAGGGTAAAGACTCTGCTAATCTTCTTAATCATGTATGTTGTCCAACCCCTCCGAAGTTTGCTACCTATGGCCGAGAGAAAGTTGCGCCATTCTTCCACGGCAATGTGCACCGTTTCAGTCTGCTTCAGTGAACCTGCATTGTCCTTCCCATCAGGGGGGTATTCTGTGCTTGGTAAGTTGTGTTGGCCTCGCTTGGCCTGTCCTTTCACGCTGCCTTCTTGGTCCTCTGGGCTTTGCCTGTCCATGGGGACTGTTTCATCTAATGAGTCTTGCCCCCAATGGCTTTCTTGTGGCCTCTGAGGGTCATATCTGCCTGGGACGTCTCTTCCGTGGAAGTTACCTTGGTCTGAAAAGCATTCTATCTCTGAAGAATCCTTCCGATTCCAGCTTTCTGATTGATCCCCATCATTATGTCGTCCAGGGAAATTTATTCTGTCCACCATATCTGTAGGAGTTGAGGGAGTTTGTCGACATGATTAACTTTTTTGGGTCAAAGTACCATTCTGGTCGCAAGGGTCGTCTAAGACTGGTGAGTCTTCCCAATCGGAAAGGCATGCTTTTTCAAGCGACTTTTCACAGTCCAGAGGGTATCCCTGGATCTGTAAGTCACCCTGGTCAGATAGATCGTCTGAACTCAATGAATCGGTTGCCTTCGGGGGGCTTTGTCGGTCTGGTGATTCTTCTTCGCCTGGCACGCTTTCTTCGTCTAATAAATCTCCTTCATCCAAAGCGTTTTCCTTATCTGATGGATACACTTGGTCAACCCATTCTATGTCCGAGAAGTCTGTTCTGTCAAACAAATCCTTTTGGTCTCCTATCGCTTCTTGGTATCGGTGTCGGTTTCGGTCCGGTGAGTCTTCTTCCTTTCGTACATTTTCATTTCTTGGAAGGACCTCCTGGTGGAATATGTTGCCTGGATATTGATGGCTTGCACGCTGTGTGGAATTGTCCACCCCTGGCGAGTATTCTCCTTCCATTAAGTCATGTAAGTCAGAGGCACCTTGGATTTTATGAGGGCTTTCTTGATCACATGGCTCATCTTCATGCTGGTAATGTTGTCGTTTTGTGGAGATTTCTCGGCCCAGTGAGTTATTCAAGTCTGATGAGTGCTCTTGATTTAGGGGATGCAAAACACACCCCACGCTCTCTTGGTTTGGTTGATTTTGTCCGGGTAATAAGCCCTTATGATCTAGGGTGTCTCCATGATTCGGCGAGTATACTCTTACTGGTGAATCTTCTTTACATTTGAGAAGAGGATTTTCCCACTGTGCAGTAGCAGACTTTCGTCGGTTTGATATTTCCTTCCCGTCCGAAATGTACTCCAAATTTGGTTCGTACTCTATATATGAGAACTCCGCTCCATTTGAAACGTGTTCTCTGCCCGGAAGGTACTCCCAATCATCTTCTTCTAGAGAAGAACGTGCGTCACGGTTAGTTTCTTTCTTCTGGAAGTCTTTTATGTTCTGGGATGTTGTTCGATGCGAATATACTCTCTGGTCTCGGTTGTGTTCCGCATCCTCTGAACGTTTTTGGTTCCGAGAGTTCACATTATCTTGAGGCTTTTCGCGATCCAAAGAGTCAGAACACTCCAGTGACGAATTGACGACTTCATTCATATCTTGCGCAAAATTAACGTTGCTGCTGTACAGATAGAGCAGTCGGCGAGAAGCAGCAATAGCTTTCTTTCGTTGTGTTCCTCCTCTACTCGAATATGGCAGTGAATCAATCACACGCATCCAGAAAGTCAATGATGACGGCGGTGCCAGTTGCTGACGGATGACGGCATGAAGTATCTGAAACAAAGGGAAAAAATTGATATGGGGAAAATTTTGGTCCAGTTATATGGCCTCTATAGTACTCCTGGAATCCACCATAGCTTTTGTAGGATGCACGCCGATTCAAGAGGAAATGTACGCATAGCAGATGTACGTAAGCAAATGTACGTATGCGTAAAAGTATGTAGGGCAGATGCACGTACACACAGCTACGTACATCTATCCCTGCTACATCTATCCCCGCAGCTATCTACATCCATCACAGCAGGTAAATGTAAAAGGACGTGTGACAAACGTACATATGGTAAAGGTGTGCAATATAAAATACCAGTATGGTAAATGTACGCAAGTAACAAGCCCCAATAGACTTGACGTGCTGCTGTGGGCAAAACCTACGGCCGAAAACAATATTTGAACACACCACTCCGAAGTATTTTTTTAAATCCATGTTTCCCAATCGTTTTGCAGGAGTCAAATGTCGACTTTTCCCACTATGGGACACTTTTGACCACCGCTTACAACAGTGCACCACGGAGAGAGCTATTCACCATCCGGTCAGTGGTCGTGGTGTGGAGCCGTCATGCGGTGCCGCCGGCCCCCATATATCATTGCCGCCCTCCCGCCACACGTGTGTCGGCTCCGATGTCAAGGGGCCGTCCGCTCCACAGTGCTGGTTGTCATAGCAACGAGTGTGACCAACTACCGCGCCGTCAGACCGAGTGACGTTCCGTTCTAACTGTGCGCAAGAGTTCACTGGGCACGTTTCCTCCGTTGATCATATATCAACGAGCAATGTTACCTGACAATCTACGAGCCCATCCACACACATGCGTGATGGCAATCTATTAATACATTATTGCTATTAATATGTGTGGGCAAGACACAGAAATACACCCAGGTCGGGAATCAGGGCCCCAATCATGCCAACATGCATTACACAGACGGAGACAGAGAAGCGGACTTCGTTCAGATATTCAATATAAAATGATGATTTAGTATT
Source organism: Ashinkailepas kermadecensis (assembly GCA_034440615.1). Lineage (NCBI taxonomy): Eukaryota > Metazoa > Arthropoda > Thecostraca > Neolepadidae > Ashinkailepas > Ashinkailepas kermadecensis. The sequence continues at coordinate 248 of JAOTOM010004650.1, read as the reverse complement.
TGAATCTTTTTAATCGATTTGTGGCCATATTTGCGTGCTCTTACTTGATGGTGAAAATAATGACATTATTTAATCCTTATCAATTGCAACTGCCAGTTAAATCTACCTAACGCATCGTTTTCACGTTAGTTCATCTAATATCAATATTATCTGAAAAGAGGCCGAGTACCAGATATCCTCAAAATTCAAGCATGAAAGACTAAGTGGGTTTTAGCATTTGTATCACTGCGTTCGCTCACAACGATCGC
>JAOTOM010004649.1:377500-379898 GCA_034440615.1 Ashinkailepas kermadecensis | reverse complement strand
CTATAATCGATTTTAAAAACCGTTTGTGTAAGATTGTCAAAATAGCTTTATACGTGGAATCCCTATAAACAGTCATGTATTCAATGTTGTGGTGCTCTACCCCGGGTCGAAGCCGGCTCAAGAGACCAGCAGTCTCAGCAGCGACAACATGATGACATACCCGAAGAATCTGCCAATGAATCAGGTGAGCATGCAATGCCTTATTGGCACTTACCTAAGAGAAGCAAACCACTAAATCTGCCTGCCGTTGCGGAGGCACTGGACGCTACCGATGCCGGTGCAAGAAAGGCGTCTAAAATATTGACATTGTTTCTGACGCTTTCGAAGAAGTGTGGGTGTAATCACGAAATCGAAGGTGCGAAAAGCTATTGATGTGGGCAGAAAGTGTGGAATAGAAGTATATGATATGGCGAAGGACTGTACTGCTGTATGTTGTGATGGCTTTGACGACCTGACGAGAGGGGTGGGCATTGTCAAATCGGGTCGCTTGTCGTGTGAAAAGATGAGTGTACACCATGTCTCTGTAAATATGCATCCCGGGGATGTGTGCAGTTCATTTTGTGTGTGATGGAAAGCACACCGGGCACAGTGTCGCGCAAAAGCTCAAAGATTTCCTGCATGATCGTATGGCAAGTGCGCAAAACATTGCCTTCATTGGTGGCGATGGAACCAACCAGGTTGCTTGGTGCAAGGGGTGATGGATGGCACATTTTGAACAACTGATAGGACGACCTGTCGGTCGAATTCTTTGCTTGTGCCACGCGGAATTGCCAGGCGGAATTACCCCATCGAGCTTTGTTTGGACTGTTGGACGGAAAAACAGCCGGGCCCAGCCCAGATTGGCACGCTCTCTGGGCCAATCTGAAAATGTATTGTGGGAGATGTCCACAAGCTAGATATCGTTGCGTTTGCTACAGCAACGTTTGAGGATTTTCCAGAGCTGCCATCACGTGTGGAGCACTGAGCACTGATATGAGGCTGCTCTTTCAATGTGCCAAGTCCTCGACCAATGGTATGTACCACTGATATGGGATGCGAGACCGTGTGCATGAAAAGAAAATGTGCATGACGAGATAGTACACGGCCCAGATTCGTATTCTACGCTATTACTTTTCTGTGTCTGAGCCATTTGTTCCACTATGCAGCCTAGTGAAATATGTTGTGTGTGTGTGTGTGTGTGCCAACTGTGATGGCAATGAAAGAAAAGTGGAATGTGGTGCATGGGCCCGGCCGACCACCTGTGCGAGTAGATGAGACGACGGAAACCAAGTGGTCAGGATAGAGGCTGTCAGCATGATCAAAACCGTGCGCCAAAAGAAATACCTCTCCATTGAATGGAGAGAATTTGCACTGAGCTTGCCGCCCCGGTAGCTCAGTTGTTAGAGCGCTGGCCTGCACTGGTCTCCCCTGTCCTGGCGACACAGGGTTCAAGTCGCTTCACGCGCTCGAATTTAGCCTCTGGCTGGGAGGGTCAGATGGCAGCTGGCCCGATAAGGCCGGAGACGAGCTACCTGGCGGCCGTGTCGGTGCATTGACGGCACGTTAAACTTTCGGTCAAAATTCTGCCGTTGAACTGGAATTAATGGATCGGGTGGTGGGGGCAGGGTGCACGCAACAAGCTCTGCTTAGCAATTGAATCCTGGTTCATAAAGCCTTCCCAGCAATAACTCGGATTAAATTTATTTTAAAAAATGGGGCACAATTCGGTCATCCAAATTATCTTCGGTCACTATAATATCCGCGCGAGAACTGGTGTGCTGAGTCCTACACGGAATTGGCTGACGTTCATCAGTGTGTGACAGACGGGCAAGATATAGAACCGCCTTTAACACGAAAAATGAATGAGGAAAACATACTAAAGTTAATCGAAGAACCACTTCAGACAGGAGTTCCTTGTCACTCGCAGTCAACTGAGAGGTCGGTAAAACTGACAACTGAAACGTCGGCAGTGGTAGTCGGTGCCGAAAGACAGGATGCAAACACCCTAAACAAAATAAAATTTCCAAAAATGCACCCAGGTCAGGTAACGAAGAAAGTGCACAATGTCTCTGGCGCACATGATCATCGTGGCAGTGTGGCGTCCGCTGCAAACCGTAATGTGTGTGCAATGAAAGCATGACATGTCTAAATACAAATGTAATGTAAAACGTCTGTTATGGATGAAGTGCTTCTGATGGGTTCGTCTATCAGAATCTGACGGAGGCCGCTTCCACGTTGATTATATATGCTTATAACTAGCAACGTAAGTTTAACACTGCATTTTGGCATGCCAGGAGGAAAATGATTGCAGCGGTGGCTTGCGGGCCCCGCCAGCACTTCATCGATCCTAAAACTTAGAATGCAATAGATTCTAAGTATATTTCGCTGTTCAAAATATCTAAGAGGAGCGGAAATCTCA